>JAQIXU010002371.1:0-12320 GCA_034701245.1 Strigamia transsilvanica
ATGAATTTTAGCAGGAATGGGAAGCATGCGCAGAGCAACCATTTGAAATGTATCGACAGTCGCTTGGCAAATGTTCTTTTACAGGTGTTTAAATTATCCCTAATGTCGGACTTGTTGTCAGATGAGTATTTTATTTTATTTTCTATTTGGAATCTTGTTTAAAACAACATCTTCAGATATTTTAGGTGGCAAAATCTCCATATTTTTGAAGCTTTTTGGTAAGCTGTCGATGTATGCAGTGTTTGATTCTGTGATTTCAGCGACTGTAGTTTTCTCTGTTGGAATGTTCATTCGCTCATTTTCATTTAAGGCATTTATTATTCTATTGGTTTTTTTGCCGATCTCTTCTTCCCTCCAGCCATATTTCCTGGTTGAAAACTGGGAAATATGGTGTTAATTCAGATGAATGGACTGCTGATAATATCTCATTATCGGCCAATCATTTAAGTTGCACTGCGCCTCCTTGTAAAATATTTTTTAATGCGCAGTGCACTTGTCTGCGATCCCTTGTGCAATACCTTTAATTGCGCTCGACCACACATGCGAATCTCGCCAAACAAGGTCGTTAACTTTGAAATTGGTGGGTTTTGTATCGAGTTTGCTTGGCGACTTGTGTCGATTTTCTTGGTGTCGAATGACAATTTTCTTCCGGTCATTCTGGGCTTATATTTGGTTGTCGTGGGGTTATTTTTGGCGAGTAACAATGTTGCATCTTCCTTCTTATCAGATTCAGATTTAGATTTTTCTTCTTCTGAATTTGACTTTTCGTTTGTCTCAGCTACGTGAGCTAGATATCTTTCAGGCGTTGAATGTGGATTTCGTATGTCCATATTTTTTTGTCAATTTTACTGGCTCATCCATGCTGACGGTTTAGGCTTTTCAGCTTGCTTTCTTGAAGAAGAAAGAAAAAAATAACGAAAGTGTAAACTCACTCAGCTGAAATTTAATTTAATTTGAAAAATGTATATACCCAAATGTATCTTGACGATGCAAAACTCGAGCTCCAATATAATTGAGATGGATGGCCATGGATTGAGTTTTAATTGTAACTATCTATGTGGCAGCTTCCTGAACAGTTTGCCAAAACTTTTTTCCCACAGCTTACAATTGTCCGCCATCTGGGCGGGGCAACCGGCTTCGATCGGGCTTGGGCTACCGGCTACGATCAGGGATTGGTGGCCGGTGATTGGCGGGAATATAGCACTGGGGCTTGATGAGTTGCCATGGTGAGCTGGTTTGCATCCTGCCCCTGCTGACACTTGACAAGGAAAAGGTAGTAAACAAGCGGCCACCTTCAATAGGAGGCTCTGGCCGGATAGGATGTGAACTTACTCACCCGGCAAGGAAAACAATTTATGGATTCTTTGACACCACTCTGGTCGGCCCTAGGTGTGAAAGATCTGAAGAAGTGTTTCCACAGGAACGAGCACTTAAGAAGCGCAATCAGCCAAGCCTCAAGTCTTACTGTATCCAATGCAGACTTTGAAAACTAGATCATAGGATGATACTACATCCAAACCAGACTCCTATGGTACAACAACCTGTTCAAGTTTTTGACCTTATAAATCGAGTGAACCTTACAAGAAGCTCATGCTAAAGTATGCCAGCTCCGGAGCAGAGACGGAGCATGGTGGCTGGAGTAACCACACCTCCAGGAAGCCCACCTAAGAAGCAGCGCAAGTGATGCTGTAAGGATGCTGGTTCAACCCACTGGGAAAGGGGAGCACACGGAGTCTACACCCATTCGAAAGAGGAGTTTGATGACGCGTTAGGAGAGCAAGACTATAAGCTCCAAATTATAAGTCATCCCGCAGGGACCAAAACTGCCAATTCATGTGCCACCGTCTCTAGCCCATTTTGGTCACGGCACCATTTTATTTTCTGTAGCAAATAGGTTCGATATCCGCTGTTTACAGAAAAAGTGGGCGCGTCGCACAGAACTGCATTCCGCCAACTCACCGCAATAAAGTTTAGTCTCTGCGTATCGTATAGTAGTTGTTTGAAATGACATACACAAACCGTACTAATTTGTCCTGAAGTTTCACCTCCTAATTCATTCTTATAGTCTGCTATGGTTCGCTAAAATGTTATCATATTACTCGAATCATATTCGTTCTTACGCGCCTCGTTTAGGCCTAGTTCCTTATTGTTGCCAACGAAATAAAACACTCGCCTCGCACCGAATCCAATAAACGCCAGTCCTTGCCTTTTGTTTAAAACCTTTGGTTTATTTGAAATGGTTCACTCGTACCCGCTTACACGTCAAGGTTCACAGTTGTTTTACAATTAAATGTTTTCTTTTAACTTCTTCTCACTAGCGTGTCTTTTGTTTCAAATCTACGTGAATTCTGTTCGAATGTGAACCGCATGTGATGCGCGTGCGAACTGCATGTGTGAACTGCCTTGGTCGAACGAGCTGCGTCTCTTTTTACAAAAACTTCAGCGCCAACTGGTCGCGAAAAGTGAATACATAAATATAAACACTGTACACAATTCCAAACTCTTTCGCAAATAAATACATATAAAAACTCAACAAATTATACATAAACTACCCATAAATCATAAAGTATTTACAAAGTCTAACAATTCAAATAATCTAATCAAAACCGAAATGCTGTTTTGATTCTCAGCCAATCAGAAGCAATCAGGCCCTGTCTCATCTACTACTGTGTGTTACAATCATGCATATCAATTGCATAAAATCTCTGTTCTCTTACAAACTAATATTCCCTACCAGTTACAATAAATTAATACCGAATAATCTCCAGTATAAACATTAACAGTTTGATCTTCATCCTTTAGTTCGTTTCTGACTCAAAGCCCATGCCGGCTGCTTCTGTCAATGCTCACCGGACGGCGCTGCTGGTTTCCTCCAAATCCAAGATGGACGTCATTGTTGATTTTGGCTGGCTTCGTCAATGGCTTCAAACTGCTGCTAAAATGTTTTACAAGGTACAGATTGCATACTATAAATTAGTTTAAACAGTTCTACAACTTTCTGATGATTCATTTTGGTCCCAACGACCTTCTGATTGCGTGGATCACGCCTGACACGCTTTCGAGATAGTCATGCGTTTGGATTCCTTCTCAACATGTACATATTCAATTAGACTCTTTACCAAAATTATACAACTAATAATTATCCCGATTAGCTAAGCGACCCGTCGTATACGACGGCGCTAGTAAATCAGAATTTAAGTAAATGTTAAATATTTTTAAATTTTTACATCTAATTATTATTCAAAGATTCAATTATTTGAAAAAACATCTAAAAAAAAACTTTTTATAATATAGTGGTGTTGCAAGTGGTCTCGAAAATGGCCACGTTAATAAACGAAATAAAAGTTTACCGTCCTTATTCGTGAAGCGTATAGTGGGTGTAAATGTGAACGTGTGATGAAAAGAAAGAACATGAACTTGTCCCGCAACCGCGTAACTGTCAAAATGTCCGTCGAGTTCGAATTAGGTGTAGCTGGTTTGATGTCGTCGTGTTCGAATCCGTCCCCGCCGCACATCCGAGTGGTGGGCTGATTAGATTTACTCACAAGCCATTGAAAACGAAATAAATGGAAAGTCGCAATGTAAAACTATCACATCTGTGCTTTTAATGTAGAAAAAACACCGAAAATACATCAATCGAATATAAAATCGTATACAAGTACAAACCATAACCTAGAGTCGCGCTCTCGCTGCCGACGCCCATCTTTATACAACAAAACGTAGTCTCGACGGCGGCGACAGCGATAAGCGACGTCTAGTGACAAAATCCAGAGTTGGGAAGTTTCAAACTTTCCCTTAACAAATATAATAAAGAAGGAGTTATAATACAAAACTATCCTATAAATTCTCGCAAATAACTGGTGCAAAAGAATTAAGATCTGAATGCTTATTCAAACTCACATCACTAAATAAATACAAATGGCGGTCTGCCGACAAGAGTATGGAGTTCAAACAGCTTTGAACTGTTCGTTTAAAAAGGACCCGGATGTAATCTGAAACGGATCCAAACACCAGAAAAGTAAACAGATTAGACAGTTATGCACTACGGAATTGGGCATAAATTAATATAACATAAGGTACGCATAAAGTCTTAGAAAAAAGAATCGATCACGTGACTAACGCCAATCGCCGTGATCCACGTCATGCCGCGCGTGAATGGCGGCAACTTCAAATACGGAATTTCAATGAACTATAAACGATATGAATAAAAGTCACAAACATGTAAAGAAACTAATCAAAAGTAATATAAACAAAATAAACATGTCTAAAATCTCTCTATGTAAATAAATCGTTACGAAATAGGAGAAATTCCCGGTTTGGACATGTATTTTGGATAAGGGGTTATTATTGTCAGGAAAATAATAAGAAAGGAATCTCATAGGGAACATTCGTCAGTAGGTTAGAATAATTTTCCATGGTGCCTCGCAACAGTGGCCAAGGTCGGATTCGAACTTGCGACCTGTTATTTGGCAGACGGGTACTCTACCAACTTGGCCACCAAGATCTATACCATGAAGTGATTACAACCACTAATTGTTATCATCTGTACTGTTAAGTAATCAAACTGGATCCTCCACACCCAATGTTTGCAACCTAGCCAATTTAGCATCCTTATACGCTGCCTGCTTCTGTTGTTGCAAAACCACGTGACGCCCCAAATCTGGTTGCAAAAAATCAAATCTTGTTTGCAATTCGTAACGGAACATCAGACTGGCGGGAGTGACCGACGTTGTCACATGCGGTGTGGTGCGATAATATCCAAGAAATCATCTTCTTGCTCCAACAACCGAACAACCAATCTTAACACTGGCAATCATTGATCGTTTGAATTTGAACGAACCAACCAAATTCTCAGCTGCCCCATTAGTGGCAGGATGGTATGGTGGAGAAAATATGCGCTCGACGCCATTCTCAGCAGTAAACTGCAAACTCAGCAGACTGAAACTGTGGACCATTGTCCGTAACCAAAACTTGCGGAATCCCATGAGCAATACACAGTTCCTTGAAAATGTCAACTGTAGCTTCCGCCCTGGTCGAATCCATGATGAAAACCTCTGGCCATTTACTGTAGGCATCCACAATCACCAGGTGCATGTGTCCAAACGGAGGTCCAGCGAAATCTGCGTGAACGCGCTGCCATTGCTGCTTTGGAAAATCTCACGGATGCAAAGGTGCTTTCGTGACATCCTTTTGCTGTTTCTGACACCCCTTTGCTGTTCCGGACATGAAGCACAATTTTTGCTAATGCCTTCAATATCAGCAGCGAGTGCAGGCCACCAAAAATGCATTCGGGCAAGTGACTTCATTTTTACAACCCCCACATGCAACTCATGCAACTCGTCCATTAAACTCTTCCTTAACTTCTCGAGGGTTATCCTTGACCCTCAAAGCAAACAATCCATTTCCAACGTAATTTCATTTTTACGTCTGGCATATGGCCTTAAATCCTCATCATTAATTTCTTCAGGTCATCCATACTTTGTGTAGTTTCACACCTTAGCCAAAATTACACCAATACCTGTTTTTTCCCTTATCTGCTCGTGTGTAATTGGCAATGAGGCAGTCTTTTGCAAAAACATCAACCTGACTTCATCAGCACCAACACTCAACCATAACCTTGGAATATAATGGTAGTCGTGATAGTTCATCCGCCATGACATTATCATCCGTATGAATGTACTTGATGTTAAAGTTGTAACTTTTCAATAAAATTGCCCATCGTTGCAGTCTTGGTTGAGACGTGAAGGCAGCAGATAGGTCCCACCGAGGGCTTTATAATTTCGAAAAAGCTCGCGAAGTGACTCAATGCTCTTTATCATTCCCTCTTGAAATGGTAAAAGGCGGCCATTTGATCCTAACACCTCCATGAAACGAATTGCTTTCTTCATGTCTTCTAAAACTTTATTTTGGATGTTGAAAACTGGGATTGAAAATTGATACTTAACGGCTTGTGATCAGTCCATAATGTGAATTTCTTTGCAAACAAATATTGGTGAAATTGCTGAACACCGAAAACAATCCAGGGGATTTTGGCGCCTAAACAATTCATACATTGGACCATATGAGGTCCATTGAAAGCGCCTCTGAGCCAGCCGGCTCCCTCGCACAGTGGGCACAAGACCTCATGGTCTACATTCCACCATATGGGTCGTTGGAATTGGTCTGGGTCTCTCCGGCATTTATTCTTTTGTTCGCAGCACTGGTGCGCCAACTTTTTCTGCCGCTGAATTTCATTCAGCTCTGCAGCTGTACGAGCCGCAGCTGGGGTCCCTTCGACGTGGAACTGTCACGACTGGTGGATGGTCGATTCCACGTGGCGGCCGATGGCATTGGAGCAGCTGGGTTCCGGTTGTAGTGGTCGGGGCGGTTTGGGTACCGTCCCTCCGCTTCACGACTTTGTTCGGCCCAGAACTTCTCCTCATGAGACTGGGTCAACCACTGCGGTGATCCGGGTTATTCGATAAGAATTTCACCGTTGGAATGCCACGAAGGGTCTTCTATCCACGGTCGTTAACTTCTAGGGGTAGTTAACAAGATAAAACAACACAGATTGATATATAAAAAGCACACGTATTTATTTAATAGATTATACATAATAGCAATGACTAGGAATATAGATAATGGAAGTTATTAATGATGGCGCCAAATCACTCATGCGATCCTTTGTTTCTTCCTGGAATGGCTCCGGAGCAGCTCGACGGTGGCCCTGTGGTGAAGATTCAAGAGCGTGAGTTTTACTTTAGTATAACTAAAGTAAAATCAATATTAAATGATAAAAGTTAACTTGATAACTGAGGTTATCAAGTTAGAGGCTTAATCTGTGTAGAACACAGCCTAAGCAAGATACTTTAAGATGTCTCGATTGCACAAAGCACAGTTCTGAGGAGCAGAAGCGATGCGTGTGCAGTAGTCAAGACGTGGATTCAAAGTGAGCAAACGGCGTTGGTCCAGCCCCGAAAATCTGCTCAGGAGTCTGCGCACAACGTCGTTGCTGCAACAATTGCAACGGATTCGATAGAAGTCGTTATAACACCTCATCCAGGGTGTAGCCCCTGGATGGGGAGGGGAGTTGCGATATTGCAGCTGGCGTGTGCCACTTGCAAAATCTCGAGGCGAGTGTTACAATAAGTGAGGGGAAAAATATTGTGCACACTCGAATTTATTATTAAATAAATTCGAGGTCACTACACCACTTCTCGTGGACGTGGCCGTGGCAACTCGATCGGCACCACTACGGGGGCCGGAAAAGGTGGGTTCATCCCCGCGGCTAGCGCGCGTAGAACCTCTGGAGGTTGGACGGAGATCCCGGTAGCCAGAATGTTTTCCAGGTTGGCATTCAGCCACACCCGGTAAGCCGCGATCGGGTCATAGGGTTCCACTGCTGGAATCACAGGCCCAGGTTGTGGCATCGTCGGAGGGACGTCCACAGCCGGAGGTTGAGCCACAGGTTCGGTTGGTGGCGGATTAGGCGGATCGTTTTCCATGTTTAGTCGTCGACGTGGAGAACGCGATCGGTCCCTTCTTGTATGGGCTCTTGACGTACGGCCACCTTTGTTCGCTTTGGACAGATGCTGCTTGGGCATCTACAAGAATGATAAATTATAAATTTAGATTTCGACTTTCAGTTATATGGAGTGTGTTAGAAAATATGGCGTCTCTTTTGTTCTAGAATGTGGTGTAGAATTGTAGCCCGAAACTGCAAATGGCACCATACATCCCAATCCTTCTGATCCTTCTGCACATAATGCATTAAATGTTGGGCCAAGGTCTTGTTGTAGCGTTCTGTCACCCCTTCCGCATATCGTGTAAGATGGTCGGTGAATACCAAAATGTACTTATTTCCTTGTAGACTGGTTGGAAGAGGCCCAACCAGGTCCATTGATGTGCGTTCAAATGGATATGAAACTTGTGAAGTGGAAACAAGTTGGCAGTGCAGAAATGAAGGAAACTTCAACTTAAATCACACCAAGCTTTATTAGTGTGTCTGGGCATCCATGTTGGAAAAATTCCAGGAGGATGTAATCAATACAAAAAATTACAGAAATTGCCACTAGGGGAAAATGACAGGTGACTAAATATGTAATTGATGATAAAACCAAAAATTATATCAACACAGGATAATCACTAAACAAGACAAAATAAATGTAAACCAACAATGACTAACTTAGGAAATCAAATCTTCACAAAACTGATGAAAACTCTTGCATTGGTGCTGGCTGTCGACCTGCTAGAGTCTTTGCCTGTTGACATTGTTGGCATTCTTCACAGTATTTCTTAATGTCATTGCACATTTTTGGCCAATAGAAGTGTTGTTCTATTCTTTGTCTGGTCTTCTTAAATCCAACATGTCCAGCCAAGGGTGCATCGTGAAATATTCGCAAAATTTCTGGAAGCAAGGACTGAGGGGCGACCATTTGTTCCCAAACCTCTGTTGCATACCTTCCTGATCGAACTGCTTGACGGTGGTATAAAACTCCCTCTTCATCCAAAAATAATGAATCAATCGTTCCAGGGCATGATGGAACTTCTTTATTTGTGTCCTTGCTGGTTAAAAAGGTCATAATTGGCTGCCATCGCTCATCTTTCATTTGTTCATCTTTAACCATGCTTTTCATCCAAAAAGGAGTCATCTCATTGACTGCCTCTATCTTTGCACGACTTAGTGCATCCGCATTTTGATTTTTGCACTCCTGGTTTGTGTTTTATGGTGAAGTCATATTCAGATAGCGCCAAATGCCATCTTGCTACCGTCTTCCCTCGAATATAACGTCATGACGTTATATTCGTACTTTTTCATGCAACTTTTGAAAAATCAGAAGTTTAGTACATTCCGTCACCATCCCGTTTACCATGTCTTTATTTTTTCTCTGGAACAGAGAAGGCTGTAATTAAGTGTGTATGTTTATTAAAAATAAAGCAATAAAATAAAAACAATTTGAATTGATATTTGTGCACAATATTTACTACGGTAGTGGGTGCAATATGATTATTCATATTGTTCATATTGCTCTACTGCGCATGCGGGCTACGCAGCTTACACTGTATGTAAATTGGACAAAGTTAATTGTATTCGAAATTTAAATTACAAAAAAATAGTTATTTTATTACTCAAATCATTTTAAGAGCAAAATATTCATCACATTTCACTAAAGTCACTGTATCTACAGGGTTTAATACATTGTAAACTTCTTTACTGCCCTGATTGTGGTGTAACACCACAATGTTCCAGTTTTCTCGCACTGATGCAGCATAAATTTCCTAGTTCCCACCCATTTCTCTGTTACAAGATGTACAAGATGTCATCGTTCCACATACCAGTCTTATTTACACTACACAGAACACTTGCGTTGACTGCAAGCTTATTTTTTAAATTAGAAAAAAGTAAATGGGGCATTAAAAATTTTCCTTTCAGTGTTATGGCAAATGTGGCGGTAAAACGTTTATGTGAAGTGCTTCCCTTTTTCATCAGCACATCCCGGCTTTCTTTGGTCGTGATTGTAGATTTTGGTTCTGTTTCGAAGTATCGGGGCACTTGATCCATGTTAATAATGTTCTCATCTTTAATTTTGTGTTCTTCAATCAAGTTTTGGACATCTTGAATGAATTTTCGGCAAATATTATCGGCGCCTTCGGGCAAACTTCGACAAGATGTTTGTCTTCTTGAAACCAATTGTTTTCGTTTTTTAAACTTCTCTATCCAACCGGTCGACGCAACAAACTTCTCTTCCGAATCACCAACTTGCATTTGGGCATGGATGCTGAGCGCTTTCAATCTAATATACAGTGGAACCTCGCACAACGAGCATAATTTGTTCCGGAGTGTTACTCGTATTGCGAAACACTCGTTAAGTGAGTCATTTTTTTAGAATTCGCATTGCTCGTTATGCGAATTACTCGTTTTGCGAGGTGCTCGTTATGCGAGGTTCCACTGTATTGATCTTTTACTCGAAGTCCTTTCGTATTCTTGTCCAGGATCTTTCACATCCCTGGGTCGTGGATATGAAGTTACTGGCACTTCTTAGGCTTAAGACGCAAATTAGCCTCTTTTAATCTGTCAAAAATTTCCCTCAAATGGCTTAAATGGTCTTCAAATGTGGCACTAAAACAAATAATATCGTCCATGTACACAAAACAAATAACCAGCTTCTGCGCACTTTCATTGTTGCTGTAGATAACAATGGCATCCTTCGTGTTCTTCAACAATTTCAATTCGTCCAAGAAGTTTTTCAAATAAATTGCTTCTTTCGAAGCTTCTGCTAGCGCCATGTACTCGGCCTCAGTTGTTGATGTCGCGACGGTTTTTTGGTTTTGTGACTCCCAACTGATGGCGGCTCCAGCTAAAATAAAACAGTAGCCGGTGTACGACCTTCGGTCGTCAGGGTTTGAACCCCAGTCGGTGTCCGTGAAACCGATCAAGCTTTCTCCGGTGCTTTCGAATTTTAGTCCGACGTTTGCCGTATGCTTGAGGTATCGGAGGACGCGTTTCGCCGCTACCCAATGGCTCATTGTGAAACAACTGTTGAATTGTGAGAGGATGCTTATGGAGTGAGTGATATCTGGGCGCGTACACATTGCCAGGTACATGAGAGAGCCTACGATGCTCTGTTAGGGGTATACATTTTGGTCCAGTAGTCGCTCGATGCTCCCATTTTCTAACGTTGTTGTTTTCTGTAATTTCGAATTACCGGCCATGGGTGTGGTGACTGGCTTGCATTCAGTCATCCCGAATCGCGTGAGGATATCGTTAATGTACTTCTTCTGGCATATTGTAATTGACCTCTTGTCCTGGTTAAATTCAATTCCAAGGCAAAAGTTGATTCTTCCGAGATCTTTCATTTTGAATTCGGCTTGTAGACTTACTTTGATGTTCTTCATGTTCGTTTTGTCGTTTGTTGCGAAGACGATATCATCTACGTAGATGACAATCAAGGTGATGATATTTTCTTCCTTTTTGAAGTAGATACATGGGTCAGCGTTTGTTGGAGTCATTCCCATTTTTTGCAATTTCTCATCAAGCTTGCGGTACCATTGAGGCTGGTCTGCTTTAAACCGTAAAGTGCCGTCTTCATGAAACACAGCCGGTTGCCTGATGATTTGCGATTCAGAATTTCATCCCACTTCTCCGGCGGCTCCATGTATATTTCTTCCTTGATTTCGCCGTTTAAGTACGCTGACAATATAATTGAGATGGATGGCCATGGATTGAGTTCTAAATGTAACTATCTATGCGGCATCCTCCTGAACAGGTTGCTGAAACTTTTTTCCCACAATCCAACGAGATCCTTGTAATGTTCTTCACGTTTGTGGAGCACATATAAAAAACTGAAACCGTCTAGTAGGTAGTCTCTACAACAGGTTCCTTTTTTTATTCTCCATTTACTAAAAGGTGATACAAAGAAAAACACTAAAACATGGCATCACTTTCCCGTAAAAGAGATCAGTAATAAACATAAACTGTCATCTTACAAATTCATCATCTGCCATGGTCTTGTCTCGGGCTGAACAACGTGGTGGAACCTCCACAGGAGACACCAATGGTACCGAACTCTCAGGACCAACAGCCACCTCGTCATAACCAGGTCCATCATCATCTAAAACCTGTTCGGATCGCATTATGACATCATCCACCGAAGTAGATTCAACGCCCAGATCATCATTAATCTTAATGCCTCAATCCGAACCATTCCTACGAATCTGATTTATGTGAAGTTTCCATATCAAACCCAATTTCGTATGCAACATGTAACGTTGCGTACCCAGGACTTGAACAATCACACCTTTCACCGACTTCTTCTTTGAGTTATAGCAACGTGCCCAAACTAGATCCTTCACACCCAATGTCCGCAACCTGGCCGATTTAGCATCCTTATACGCTGCTTGCTTCTGTTGTTGCAAAACCACGTGATGCCTCAAATCGAATCTTGTTCGCACATGAACAATACACAGTTTCTTGAAAATATCAACTGTAGCTTCTGCCCTGGTTGAATCCATGATGAAAACCTCTGGCCATTTACTGTAGGCTCCACAATCACCAGATACATGTGTCCAAACGGAGGTCCAGCGAAATCTGCGTGAACGTGCTGCCATTGCTGCTTTGGAAAATCCCACAGATGCAAAGGTGCTTTCGTGACGTCCCTTTGCTGTTCCTGACATCCACTTGCTGTTCCTGACATAAAGCACAATTTTTGCTAATGCCTTCAATATCAGCATCGAGTGCAGGCCACCAGGGCCGGATTTAGGTACTGCGGGGCCCCTAAGCAAAATTTTTTGGGGGGGGGGGGGGGGGGGGGGGGGGGGGGGGGGGGGGGGGGGGGGGGGGG
>JAQIXU010002372.1:0-12320 GCA_034701245.1 Strigamia transsilvanica
CATCTTTTAATATTGTTGCATATTTAGCATTGTTGCATCTTTTAATATTGTTGCATATTTAGCATTGTTGCATCTTTAATACTGTTGCAGGTCTGCTTCTTTAGCACTGTTGCAGATCTGCTTCTTTAGCACTGTTGCAGATCTGCTTCTTTAGCACTGTTGCAGATCTGCTTCTTTAGCACTGTTGCAGTTTTAGCTTTGTTGCAGCTATACAAGGTCTTTTAATTGCGGTGGAGGTTTGATTTCCAGTCTGAATCACAATTGGTTAAAACTGTAAACATTCTGTCACAATGTGATTAACACTGGTGCTTCAAAGTGCAGATGTCTAATGCATTGGAAACAATCCAAAATCACAATTCTTAACATTTCATTGCTTTTTTCATACTCCGCTGGATTTGTTTTCTGCATTGTGAATAAAAATCTTTCAAGCTAATTTTCTAAAGTTCTAGCTTTATTTTTCTAATGTTACTTTACCTTTAAGATTGTAATATAAAACGTAAAATTTGTTTTGTAAGAATGTTGTGCATAATTAAAACAACCCAGAGAAATACAAACTCATTTCATTAAAAATAAACATCCATACTTCTTAATTTCCTAGTTTTTAAAGAGCAACAGGGTCTGCCTTGTTTACATAAAACCACAAAAATTACTTAATTATAAAAAAACATCAACAGAGCACGCTCTTTTGATGTTTTTATTTTTTTTTTACAATAAAAACATTGCATCAGCAACAACAAACTCAACAAACTCCATGCAGTGAAGCCATATTTTTTACAACAATACAACCACTAACATTATCTAAAACAATTCAAAATTACAATGAACCAGCACGATTAATACAGGACTTTACATCTGGCAATGTTCCATTGTTTAAAAAATAAAACAATCTTGTCTGGTGATTGCAGCGCCAGCTGTATCCAAAAGACAACCAAATGACGCCATTCCACCGACAAATAGCAAATTGCTCAAATCTAACAAAAATGCCAACAATGGGTTAATGCCATAGTCACAGTAGTGAGTCATTGTCCACAGAAAGTTATAATAATGCAACAACAGATTGTGTCTGTATCACATTTGTACGGGACAACATTGTTCACACAAATGGCAGGTTGGAAGTCCTGTATTAATCGTCCTAGCAACGATTAAGCCACAGGGTCAAAAACTGACAATCCATTCCACCTGGTGACAAATTCTTGTAACTCAAAGCAAAAATCAGCTATTCTCCTTGTTGGTGTATAAATAAATCCAGTTTCATTCCATTACAATTTAATAGACCGGTCAATACATTTTAGCATTCGTATCCGAAAAAGGTGAAGACAGTAACAACCAAAACAATAGCATAACCATAACAACCATACAATGGTATAACTTAATTGTACTCAATCAAAATACATACGTCAATACATACGTCATCACTCCGCCATCGGCATCCAAATCTTTCCGAATCCCACCAAAAACTTTCCAAATCCCACTTAAAACTTTCTGAATCTTTCCTAAATCTGTGTGAATCTTTGTGGATCGTTCATTGTAGCTGAAATGCCTAAAACTAAGACTACCTTCTGTAGGATCAACGTCCCACAATTAAGATCATCACTTTAAACGTTCAAAAGCAGACAATAGATTCTCCAGAAATATAATTAGACTTGGTACTGGTTCAGCAATGAAGCCTCAATTTATCTCTACAAAGGAAAAGGTCCTTAGTCACCTGGGATTTTGACCATCAAGAGTTCTTTGAAGTGCAATGTGGAAACCAACACATGGGACCAATGATTTTAGTTGCATGCCAACGGCAAAGCTATGCTTTCAGCTTTCACAAGTTTTGATGCTGGAGCTTTCTCTCATCCATCTGGGTTAGATGGATTTGAATAAGAAGAATGTAACGCTGAAACATTGGATTTACTTGCCATAAACATGAAGGAATGAAAAATACATTAAGCTAAAATGATTGATCACGGTTAAGGCAGAGTTTAAATAAAACTGAGGGATTGTTGATAAACATTACATTACATTTAGCTCAGAGGTTCCCAATCTTTTTAAGATGGTGTAGCTGTTAGTGGAGTACAATATAGTGACGTACCAGTAGGTCAAACACCAAAAATCCAAAAAAAATTAAAAATCTCCACAAATTCCAGTCAAAAATTACAAAATCACAAAAGCCAACAACAAAAATCAATAAAAAGTAAACATTTTCCCAAAAAATATCAAAATTTCCACAAATAAAACCAAAATTCTAAAAGCGCTTATTTTTATTTGCGATAAAAATTATCGCGCGATTACAAATACCACATGCGGAGCATTCACGCGAGCGATTTTTGGAGTGGCGCGATAATCAATCTTTGCTTTACTATTTTCATTCAACATCGCAAGCGATGAGTGCGAACTAGAATCGTTTGTCGTACGCGATTGTGGTTCTCGCATCACAAATCACCCGCACTTTATTTGTCCGCTTCACTGAAAATGAAAACGAGCGCGGTTTTTTCTAATCGCTTTTTAACAACTGCATGCGATTAGCGAAATAATCGCAAATGAAATCCATCTTAAGCCTGTTTAGGGACAACCACTTTCTTGAATAGGAAAGTTTTTTTCGTATTTATTTTTCTGTGATAATAAACTTTATGTCAGGTGAGATTTGTAACGATAAGTTATTTCTTTAATTAAATATTCTAAATTGGAAATTTCTGCCCCTTAAGAACTCCAGCATAACTATTAAGCTGGCTTCACTGCATTAGACAAGAGCGCTTCAAATAACAGCTTCCAGCTTTCACCAGCAGACCGCACTGGTAATCAGCTATTCAGAAAAAAAACTAAACGGTACTTTAACCAAAGGACCAGAAAATTATCCATAAACAGCTAAGGACTTGTACCAAAATGGGATATTTTCCCTCTATACATCGAAGGGTTACCGCAATGTTGTGATAAGCCAATATGATCAACAACTCACTTCCTATTGATCTTTCGTTAACATGATCTTCCTTTAATAAATGAATAAAAGATTTCTAATAAAATGTAATAATATTTTCTGGATTGAGGCCAATAAAACAATCCTACAACAACAAATAGAATAAAGAATTAAACTTAACAATGTATAAAAATTAAATAAGCCGTCAAAGTCAGACAAAATCCAACAACCGAATAACTCGATAATTACTACGTTTACGTGTACACAGTTGTCTAGATAAGTGAAAATCCGAATTTCCCTTTTCTAGAAAACTGATCATGTAAACACACCCGTTTTCTGCAAAAGATGTACTTATCTAAAAAACAAAATTCCACTTGCTTGAGGTACATTTTGGGCGTTCTGTGCATTGCAAACTGCAATGTAAACACCCAGACATGCGCAGAAGTGCTGTACTTACCTTGATATTATTAAAAATGGCGCCAATTATAAAAGAAAATAATGTACACATGCGTTGTATAGCTAATTTAAATACATTTTGCTTTTGGATAGAAGCTGTCTACACAAAATTTGGTTTGTTTAGAAGCTAAAATAGATCAACAGCCATTCTGTTGTTCCAGTTAAGCACACTGCATTGTGTGTAATTTATCAATTTCCCATATATGACGTCATGTTTACCAGAAAACTAATGCCACGCAAACACACGAAGTTTTCTAGAAAACAAAAATAAACAAAATCCAGCAACCCAATAACCCAACAAAGATAAACAAAATGCAAGAGTATTGCTGAGCACATCTTCCTTCTGCAAAGCAAATACTGAATAAAGTTTAAAAACGATTCCCATTTTTTTAAAAAATACATCACGTTCTTTCCACCTTATAAACCAACACCAACAACGTCAAAATATGAGACATCCGAGCAAATTCGGCTACGCCAAGACTCGCTAGAAAATTGCAGCCTGCCAACAACAGCTGCATCTGAAGTCGCAGAGAAAATTCTAAAGAAAACTTTTCATCAAGTCAACTTGATTAAACTCGGCAAACACGACCCCGGGTATGTGGCAAAGCAGGATGCTCGTTAATTAATTGCCGCGCCCTTTAAACCAACCAGCTGATGATGACTGCGACCAGACTTCGAGCAGATAACTTTCAACTTAAGGGGAGAAAATATATTGGCCAACAGAATCGGTCGTGTCTACCGTTCCGCATTAGCCAACACGCGGTCTAATCCAGTGCAACTAGCGGCCAAGATTCATCTTTCGTTTAAAAACATGAGGCATTCGAAAAGGAAGGAATCACAAATCTCCTTCTAAAAAGCGATGCATCACGGCAGGAGTGAAATACGGGCAGAAATGAATTGAAAAATCGCAGTAACATTCACCAAAGGGAGTTGAGATTCCTCTTTCAGACTGGCGTGGAGAAGAAATAAGGTTTTGCAAGTGGAATTAAGGTTCCATTGACCGGGTCTCACCTGCATTTGAATATTGGAAGACATCTGGCAGTGATGAAAGTCGTGTGTGAGCAGGGCATGAGAGATGTGCAATCTAATTGGAATAAGGTTCCCCAAAGTTGAAGGGGAAAATTGTGTCTGAACATTTTTTCTCCTGTCATTTATTTTGTAATATTCAAAATGAAATTTAGTCGACTTGTCAATCTAAAGGCGAGTGGTGGTTTGCCATATACTGGGAAAATGAGTGTGATAAGTTAAGTGAAAATAAGGAATTGCGACAAAAATAAATTTCACTTAAAGCTAGATTGAATTTTAGTCAAAGAGCTCGAAAAGCCGCTCGAAAAGTCTTAGTGCACAAGTTAAGGTAGGTTCTCACTACAGTAAGCGCATTCATAAAGTCGTTTAAATTTTTTAAACCAGTCTAAATGTCAAATTTAACATGTAAAATCTTGCTAGATTAAACGACTTTATGAATGCGCCTAGTAGGTGCGTTCAAAACACAAAAAGAAAGTAAGGAAAGTGACTTTCTTTCCTCTCTGAAGCCGGAAGTGACGCATTTACGTCGCAAATTAAAGAAAGTGACTTTCAAAAAAGTAGATCTCGATCTTCACTTTCTTCACTTTGTTTAGCCACTTTCATATGACGCGCATGCGCGTAGACCACTTTTAAAAGGAAGGAAAGGAAAAATCAAATGATGCGTTCAATTCGAAAGTCACTTTTTTGAAAGGAAGGAAAAGAAAAGTCACTTTTCCTTTTGTCATTTGAATGCACCTAATGTTCACACTAGGTGCAACGCAGGAAAACAGACATAACACAAGCTGGTTTCATCCAAAGATTCTTGACGTTGACCTAAATTTGAACATTCAGAGTCATTTAAACTGCTTTATCTTCTTTAAACCAGTCTAAATGTAAAATTTAACATGTATGATTTTAGGTTTAGACTGGTGTAAAAAAGATAAACTAGATTAAATGACCCTTGGAGTGTCCCTACAGTGACAAGTTGATGGTAACTTTTGCCTGCTTCAAGCACTTTGTCCCTTTCACTTAAGCTGGAAGTGACACCAATATTGGTGAAAGCAAAATTGTGTCACAACATGTTTGGCTTTCGGTCATTTTACAGTTTGGTTTCGGCCAAGCAAAGCTGCTACAAGTTCCCTAACTGGTATAGCAGATCATTTATAATGATTGTTTCCCCATAACTTTGTCAAATTACCTGCACAGAAAAAAAAATTCACTAAGCATCACATCAGCTTTAACATAAAGTTGATGGAAATAGGAAACAGGAGATCAAGTATTTTTTTTTAAATTGCTGGTTGTGGTAATATTTCACCATTATTTAGAGAATTCAACTTCAATTTGACAAGTTTTATCCAGGAATGTACATATTTCAGTGGAAAAGAAAGCAATAAATATTGTAGCCATAAGTTTCAACATTTTTTAGAAATCGAGATGGTACTTGTTCTTAACCCTTGCAACACCGTATTAAAAATACATATTTATACAATGCCTTATAGAATGTGGAAGTGACAAAAATTTCATCGTGACTTAAAAACGTCACTTCACTTACACCAAAAGACCTCAATGCAGTTTGCGGCAAATACCTTTACCGTATAATCATACCATTTTTTTTACACTAGGCGCATTCATAAATTCATTTAAACTTGTTTACGTAGTAATTTTTTTAAACCAATCTAAACGTCAAATTTGACATTTAAAATATTGAAACCGGTTTAAATGACTTTATGAATGTGCCTACTACATCACTTCTGTCTGTGCGTGTGTGTGATTAGGTTAGGTCTGCTTAAGTAAGGTCAGGTTAGGTCAGGTTAGGTCAGGTTAGGTTAGGTTAGGTCAGATAAGATTAGTAACTTTATGGCCTTTTCTTACCTGGCGTAACTTAGACATGGCATCGGAAGAAATGAACTCGTTTTTCGACAAGCTGGTAACAAAGCACATGACCTGATACTGGCTTTGCCCTCTCTCTTCTTCACCCAAAACAACAGCTCGGAAGATCTGAGTGTCCTGTAAACAACAACAAAAAAAAAATTCTTTATATGGCAATTTAAAAAAGAAATAATTCCTAAAATGATACATATTGCATTTCTTTGTGACCGTAAATCATCCCCATGAAATCACCAAATCGTAAATTTTCCACTTTACTACCATTTTATTCGAGCATTTAATATCCCCAACACTCAACGTTTATGGCAATTCACAATTTTGGATTCTCTACATTTATGTTGTAATAAAACAAACTAATAAATTGACTTCCTACAAAAGTTTAAAAACACCGTTTAATTACCTGTTCTTCTAATTAAATTACTAGCTGCGTTCATTAAATAACTTAGACGAGCAAATATTCAACTAAAACCATGATCGCATAATTGAGCGGAGATTAGCCTCCGTCTTGGCCGCCGCAGAAGCGATTGCTGCGGCCTAGCCGAACGGCAATATCCGTCCCAATGTTCTGTGTACATTTCCTTCAATTAAGTCTAATTTATTTCTACCTGTCATGTGACACTTTACATGACTATGACGTGACACAACCTGGATATTTTTTCTTCTGCTCTTATTCTAATGTGAATTTCTAATTAAATTTACAGAAAATAAATTAATTTTTAAAAAAAAATGAACAAAAAACATCTAGTTGATCCATTAAAAATCGATTTCCATGTTTTTCCTTTTGTGCTGTTTACACACGCAATTCGGTTAACCTTCCGTCACCTGACAAAATAGACATTTGTGCACACCTTCCCTATTGAATTGGAAATTTCTTTCCCTTGAATATAGAGCTCTGATTTCTTTTGAGCTCAGATTCCCAGGTTTCTATCAGATGAGAGTTTTCTACATTTTACAAGAGACATAATGTGATGTTATGCCACCTGCTAACAGCATATCTCTACTGCACATGCTCAGTTGTGCTATTAACTACTGTATTTGAATTTGATGAGAACTTTTGTCGAATGTTTCCTTCAATTGCAGATTAATAAGATTTTTGTTTGCTTCTGTATTTTTGACACTTGGCACAGTGTTTCCCAACTTTTTTGTGCCATGCCCCACTAAGCCTGGGCCCCACATTGGGAAACACTGCCCTAAATGAATGCCTGTGGTGTGTTAAAACGACTTTCTTGAGGACCCAACGATGCATTAACACTGAAAACTGGAAAAACCCCAGCCAACCAAGTTGCCGTAGAAACTCTGATTTTCTCAAGAAAATTAAAAATTATTTACAGTGGAAAACAGTCCGCGACAAAAAGATAAATGTTTTTATCATCTCTCTGCAATGTGTGCGTGTAGAATGTTGAAATTTAAATCAAAAGTGCAAAATTGTGATACAAACAAATGCTGAAACATTTAAGGTAATTGAAAAAAAAATTTATTACAAAAAAATGGAAATAGAGTTGCAACAAAATGATAAATGCAGTTCAGTCTGCAACACCAAGCAAAGTAGTTTAGAAAATGAACTTCTAGGAATGTATGCTGATAAATACTCTATATAAGACTAAAATTGTAAAATCAGGATTTACATTTGTCAATTTTTGAACATGCCGCATGATTTTGAACTCGTGGACCCAACTATTTCGAAAATCTTTAATTTCCAGAAAGCAATTTCTGTAATAATCAGGCACTCCCAATGTGTAATTTCACAACATGTAACAAAAACTAACCAATTTCTTAATAATTACTTGACCCACATTATCGTTACACCCTGTTGGCAAAAATTGAACTAGATGACAAAAAAGGAGTCAAAGATGGCAGCTTCGGGCAGTCACCGGTCTTTTCCACCATGTAACCTTGTCTGGTACACATAATTAATGACACTGATGAGTTACAATTACTCAGGTTGTGATAATATTACCTTTGGTCCTCAGTTAATATTTAATAACATTTCACAAACAGTTAAATTAAATCTATTCAATAATTCACGCGTAACTTGTTTAACATTTGCTTAATATACAACCACTGCTGGAAACTTTTTCTCTAAATCAACACTACTTAACATGCATTTTGCATTAACCATCAATATTTCATTACCATTTATTTTTAAAGCCTAAGTATTCAAAGTTTAAGGGGGAAAAAGTTATAAAAAAAAAAGTATGGTGGCTAGAAATGTTTTGAAAAATGTATAATGGATTGGAAAAAGAAACTGCCAGCCAACTACAAATTTGTCCCGTAATAGCTTTTTCAATTGACTAATCCATGCGTGAAGGAATTGTTCACCTAAGCAGCTGTGAAGAGAAAATGGCGATGACAAAATTGCAAAATTTACATACATAAACAAAAATGTAATTTTCAAAACTGCACAAACATTGATGACACCAGGTAATACTGCACGAATAGAATGGCAAACAAAATGTGCACATTAATCTGTTTTTATTAAATCCCATTTCAGCATAATTGAAACAATGATTTCTATAATCGGATAAACAATCAGAGGCTTGACTAGAATTTAAATATTGTTTAAAACTTTAATCAAGTTTCCACCAAATTATCATTTTCTTCTCTGACAATCACTTAAATCTCAACAGCATGCGAGTTTGGAAGCCAAGAACAGCCATAAAATGACACAAAGCCGGCTAATTACGCGCAAGTACTAATCAATTGTCCACTAGCTGCCATTTTGGGGCAGATAGTGGTCAGTGAATTGGGGATGACATGAAATCTGAGTTGGAGACTCACTGCATGAAGAGTTAGCAATGTAATAATTTTCAAAACTCCACACGACATTATATGAACGCTTAACCCTAATACCTCCCTTGACGAAGAGAGATCAACAAATCATCTTCTCATCAGGGACTAGTTTAGAAGTGTGCCTTAGGCATGAGCAAAAACTTCTCTTCTTCTCTTGTACTATATCTCATCTGATCTCAGTCTTTCTGGTGCCATCATCTTTACCAGAACACAAGTCTCCTCCTTAATCAGAGGTTGGCTACTCTTCTGGCTTTAGTCTTGGCTGGTAGGTCAGCGGACATCAAGCTTCTTTCAGCAGGGCTGGACTGGTAACAAATTTCCAACCGGGAAATCCGGATGAGACGGGCGATGGCGGGTCGGCCCCAGGCCACTGGGAAACTTCCGGTAGCCCGCCGGGCCAGTCCAGCACTGTCTTTCAGCCAATACACTCAACCCTCAGGATAAGTTCCTGGAAAGTCGGCCGCAAAGTGAAATGCTGTACAGCGAATCAGGGGCGGGAATTTCCCGACTTTTCGGCCGTGTACCAAAAAGGTTAGGCCGCAAATCGAAATGTAGCCATAATGACACAAGGCCGTTATGGCGAAACACCGTATAAAGAGCGGCCGTATAACGAGGGTTGAGTGTATTTGTTCATCTACAGTTGTTGTATAGTTCTTCTCTTAGGTTCCAGGAAGTCTTCTTCTCAAACTCCTTTCTGAATCTCTGAGTTTCATGATAAAGATCTCTGTCCAGTTTTGGCTCTTCGCGAGTATCTGGATTTCACCATTTCGATCTGCAAGGATACGAAACAATTTATAATCTTGGCTTCTTTCCCCTTTGGGGGGATTTCCTCAGCTACCATCTCCAGATGGATTAAGTATACCCTCGGTAATGCTGGGACTGACACGTTGGTATTTTCCGCCCATTTCACTAGGGCGGCATCATATTATTCAGGCAGCTGATTGGTCAACTGCCAAGGTTTTTCAAAAATTTTTATGAAAAACCTATCTTTTCCTTCTCAGATGAATTTTCTTCTGTTGTTTTGGGAGGCTATGAACACCCATAAGTTAACAACATTTATTTGCACTGTTGTATAATTCCAAATTTTGCTAGTATTTATGAAGCAAAATTATTATTACCAGTATACTAAAAAAATAAATGTTGTTAACAGTCCCACCCTATACTTCCAGGATCACGGTCGTTTTAACATCTCGGTTTTCCGAGATGAGATCGGAAGGTCCTGAGACGAGACCAAGGAAAAAAATGAAATTTTTGATTTAACTCTCCCTGTACCAACCTTAGGTCAAACATAATTCACAAAAGTGTTTTTATTTTTTTTCTCTAAAACTAAACGAATTTTCTTTCTCAAAATTCGTGCATTTTGCTCTAACATCATAACAAACAATAAAATAAAAAAAATCTTTGTTTACCCACCACTTTTGACTTCAATCTCAATTATTTTTTTGTCAAACTCTTTCAACTAATAAAAATTTGATGCAAAAGAAAAAACATTTAATAAAAATTTTATAGCTTTATTTTTATACTTTCCACGTCTTTCTACATGCTGTATCGGCAATTGAATTATGACCACGCTCTTGACACTTCAAATTTATCAATTACCAATTATGGCAATTATCTCACAAATCCGAGAGAGAAAAATGAACACACGAGAAACACTTTGAATTTTAAAATTTTAAATACAACCACTTTCTTCAATTTTTTTATAATCTCGTTAAATCTCGTCACAAGACTCAAAAATGGACTAAGATGTATAAGACCGAGATTCCAAGACGAGCCATCCCTTGCAGAAAACTAGTAGCCTGGAGAATTAGTTCTTTATTTTGTAATTGATTTCCTTTATTTGAATAAAGTTTTGTGAAGTTAGTAGTTTGTTTTTATTAGACTGAGGGATTGGCTCTACTCATAGCCTTATATAGGGGTAATCCACCTAGTGGTTTTCTTTAAAAGTCACTATTGATTAATGATAAAAATTGGACAAGCCATAAGTTAACAACATTTATTTGCTTAGTATAATCATAATTTTGATTCATAAATTGTAGCAAAATTTGGAATTTATTTGTTTTGACAATTCCATTTTTTCCAGTTCATGTCCCACAAGAATTTATTCAACACACAAAAGATAAACAGCTTTGCTCAACTCAAATTCATCAAAAATAAAACCTTTTAAACTGTTTTTTTTTTTATTTTATAAATCATACTACACAAACAAAAATAATCTTCAGGCATTTGCAAACTTCAATAAAAATTGGTATTGCTAATGCAAAATTTCACATCATATCACAATCACAAAGTAAATTGCTGTTGCTTATCCAAACACAATCATGTTGATGCCATTCAATTTCATATGTATTCTTCCCTAGAGTACAATTTTTGAAATTAATCTTCACACTTGGGATCAAATTAAACCAGTCAATGCTTTTCTCATTATGAGCAATAATTAAGGCTCAGCTGTTTTAATTTTAGAAATCCATTTATGGCATTTTCTGCACAAACTTCAGCTCAGCATTTAAGCCAGTTGTCTAAAAAATTCAAAAACTTCCAGAATTAATTCTCCATCCATCAATATTGACATTTTATCTATAAACTGATATCATGTTGAAAGGACTGAAGTGACTAGATGACTATCAGACATAATTCATTCAGGAACAAGTAGTGACAGGCCATACAATCTCCTTGTTACAGTGATTGAAAATAGAATGAATAGAAAACCTTTCTCAATACAAGAAACATTCAATAACCAACTTTAAAAGTTGGTTATTGAATTCTAGCGGAGGTATGCAGAGCTGTCATTTTAAGTTTTCAGTTTTACAAGAATTATATTTAGAGATGTGTGTAATAACATACCTCAATTGCATACTGATATATTATTGACACAAAAGATGGGCTACTTTTCTCTCTGAAAGCACAAGTGACTTATTCTTCTTAAATGCCTTATGAAAGATGCAAAGGGAAAGACTTCTCTAGTGTATTTACCAATTGAGTGCATTGTTGTGTAACTAGTATTATTACAAAGCAACGCATTCTTGTGATTAATTAGTTGGAAAAGAATGCGTTATAAACAGCGCCATCTAGTGGCAAATTGCTGTATTTTGCGGACTATTTCTCGCAATTCATGAAAAATTCATCGAATTAAGTCGAATTTCATGAAAAATTCATCAAATTAAGTCGAAATTCATGATAAATTCATCAAAATAAGTCGAAATTCGTGAAAAATTCATCAAATTAAGTCGAAATTCGTGAAAAATTCATCAAATTAAGTCGAAATTCGTGAAAAATTCATCAA
>JAQIXU010002373.1:0-12319 GCA_034701245.1 Strigamia transsilvanica
GGTGTTGGATTTTGTGATTTTGTGATTTTTGACTGGAATTTGTAGAGATTTTTAATTTCTTTTGGATTCTTGGTGTTTGACCTACTGGTACGTCACCAAATTGTACTCCACTAACAGGTACACCATCTTAAAAAGATTGGAAACCTTTGCCGCAAATCATCCAATTCGGCTCGGTCTCTCATTAGAGGACAAAGGGTAGCCAATCGCAAAAAATCTCGTATGAGATTTCGAAATCCTGAGAGAAGTTCAGCATTTCAAAATCACATCGGCGATTTTGGATGATCTATGGAGCACTCACTCTGTGGCCAATTGAAGTAAAAAAGCATTGAGTATTTTCTTTATCGTGCAAACGAAGTTCTCGGCCTTGCACGATGCCAGACCTGGTACTGCAAAACACAAATTTAAATACATATAAATATAAACGGAGTGTCTATTTCCACCACAATGTGGTGGAAATAGGGTATGGGCTATTTCCACCACAATTTGGTGGCCAATGGGCAGTCGTCGTTTTCTGACGTCAGTCTAACGTCTACGATCGATTGCGGCCGGTGTTCGGCCGCATTTTGACGATCAAATTCGGCCGAAGAACGGCCGCATTTTGACGATCGAGTGCGGACGGTATTCGGCCGCATTTTGACGATCAAATGCGGCCGAAGAACGGCCGCATTTTGACGATCAAATGCGGCCGAAGAACGGCCGCATTTTGACGATCGAATGCGGCCGGTGTTCGGCCGCATTTTGACGATCAAATTCGGCCGAAGAACGGCCGCATTTTGACGATCGAATGCGGCCGGTGTTCGGCCGCATTTGCGCGATCGAGTACGCACGGTGTTCGGCCGCATTTTGAAGATCAAATGCGGCCGGTGTTCGGCCGAATTTGGGCGATCGAATGCGGCCGAACGAAAAGTCGTGCTAAAATCCCAAAATTTCACTTTTTCTAGCCTAATTTTTTTTTAAAACAAGGGATTTCGTATTTTTTAACTAAATAATAAATTTAAAAATGAAATGAAATTTATATGAAGTGGTGGAAATAGCCCATATTCTACTTCCACCAAATTGTGGTGGAAATAGCCCATACCCTATTTCCACCACATTGTGGTGGAAATAGCCACAGCCAAATATAAAACTAAACCAAAAAAAAAAACAAAAAAAAAAAACGAGTTTTACTTCCAAAAATCCCCATGAAAGGACCATTCAAACTGATAAAATTCCTTACTGGATGATCCGCAGTCGATTGAATTAACGCTCTCATCACTAAAGTTCCTGGAATTAAATAAACACAAACAGCCATAGCCACAGCCTCGTGTAAAACTGTACCTTGAGAATGCGCAATGACATGTACGCCTTGAGAGTATTTCACGAAGTATTTATTTACAATTGGGCGGTACATTTCCACTTGAACCCACAGTGGCAACAGACTTGCCAGCAATCCACCCGGGTATAAAAATACCACTTCAGTTCCAGGGTGTTTCTTGAAGAAGAAAAAAAATATTTACACAAAATCGAGAATGACAAGAAATTTGTTTTCAATTAATGCTAGTACCTTGGCAATTTCATTGCACGCATTTTCTAATTTGTGAGGCGAAGGATCGATAATTCCAGGCACACATATGATGGGGTAGTAGCCATTTACTCCGGCAAAGTAAAGAAAGAAAATAGCAATGTAACTAGTAAATCTACACGTCATAGTGAAGCATTCTGCATGCTACAATGCGCGCTATAACATTTTCGCGTATCGAATGTTTTAAATAAACAGCTGTGGCAGATGGCAGCCTGGCAGATAGTTGATTAAATCGGGAGCTGCATGGATAATTTTTATCTTAATATGATAGAATAAACTTGTCAGTTAAATCAATTTTTATCAGTTGTATTCTCGTGTCCCGCACTATCTATAGTTGTCTGGATTAAGCGGCCGTCATACTCATTGTCAAGTGTTTGTAACCCAAATGTGAACCAAGGTCCAAGCTTGTTCACTTCTGGAACTTTGAAATAATTAAGTCAGCAATTGATTAAATGTTGCAGTTTTCCGAGTTGCTCAGTTTGTTTACTTGACTTTTGTAATTCTATCTTATGCGCTCAATTTTGATTTGATATGACGTTTTGTTTATGCCATTATTGGCGCTCTCCAAATAAAACAAAAAAATTCAATTTGTCACTAAAGGCCTTTCAATCCTTTCAATCCTTTCAACCAGCAACAGAAAAGATTGATTTTCAGCTCTGAAACTTTTCTGTCGAGTTTTGAGTCATAGTGGGAACCTAGCATAACGTCAGGCAAACGTTCGGTGAAAGGTTACAATGGTGCCAAGAATTCGAGGAAACACTAACCGACCTGTCAATTGAAACATGTAGTGGGAAATCCTCTTCAATAATTTTATTTTACCAATTGCATTTTCTCTATTGAAACAGATTTCTGTTTTCGTGCGAAAAAAAGTAAATGAAGCTATCAAACAACATCCGATTTAAGTCACAAGGACGATTAACTAGGGCAAACTTAAACACGAATATTTTTTTTAATGAAATAAGAAGTTGTAGAAATGTGAAATTCATTGTATTAAACTTGGAATTTACAAAGAAAATCACTTTTAGTTCGTCACTGTGAACAAAAAGCTGAAGAGTTAGTTATACAACCTAGACTTTCCTATTCATCCGGCAGAATTATTTGAATGCGATTATCATAACTACACGAAAAAGAAATAATATTGCAACATTGCATATTGTATACTCTTTGATCCAACGACAAACACAATACTCTTAACACGCGCTATGTAAATCATTACACATTTCCTACCTTATATATATATATCGTGCATCTAGTGAGAAAAGTATTTTCAATTTAGATTCACTCGTTTTACAACGACAAATCATGGCAAGTATTTCATGACTACACACAATCAGTCTTAGACGATGAATTTTTCTTTGTAGAATATGAACATCAACTACAATTGTTTGCTATCTTTGTATATTTTGGCATTTGGAGAATGTTATCGACCAGTACTTTACGTCCCAGGTTTCTTTGATGTAACCCCTGGTGGAATTGGGACGTGCGCAGAAATCATGTTGTCACATCCCGGTACCGTATGTGCAGTCCTTCAACCAGGAACAGCTGCCTTAAGCATCGTAAACATGTGGACCCAAGTTGATTGGTACCGTCAACAAATGATGCCATTTTTCAAGAAATATCCAGACGGAGTAAATATCGTGTCTTTTTCTCAGGGTTGGTAAAAGAACTTTTGTTTCTTTTTGGTTTTTTAATAACAATTTGAGGTCATTTCACATAGGGACTTTAGTGAGTCGAGCCATAATTGAAACAACTCCAAACCATGTTGTGAAGACATGGATATCTATGGCCAGTCCTATGAATGGTTTTTATGGAAGTGAGTACACTTTTTACAGCAATAAGTATACTGTACATAAAAAATACTTGTTTCTTTTTTTATCTAGTTCCTTATTCAGATACAAATTGTCTGAACTTGACTTCTATAAATCCTGATATGCAGTATAGAAGTTTGATGAACATTACTAATCCTGATAACTTGACACTGTCCGCTTTGTCAGAGTACGTTAGAAATAACTAATAAGTATCCGTAGGGACTTTTACAAATTCGGTTCAAACTCATTTATAACGGATACCGTGATCATTTATTTCTTGTGGTTTTGTAATTGTATGAATTATTTTTGTTAAATTTTGAAGCCGCGTTGTGGGTCGTGAAATTTTCCATTTCGAGCCCCGCAAAGTGTCATGTATTTCCGGTAATTTTATCATTTTGTTTGTTTAGTTTGTTGTACACCGACAAAATGCAAGACACTTTGTCAGCTGCCGGATTTTGGCACGGTTAGTCAGTGCGAAAAATAACAGAATTTGGTAGAATAGAATGCGACTAAATATGACTATTAGATCCAATCAAGGAAGACCTATTTCTGAACAAGTCGAAATTTCTGCCGTTCATCAATAATCTGAAAGACCATCCCAATTATACAGGTATCATATGTTTTGTTTGGTTTTTCTTTTTTGCTGAATTATTCCATTTCTCTAAAACTGTTTTTAGAATACAAAAATAATTTTTTGAAATTGAACAAGGCCGTTTTAATATGGGGCGAATCTGACCAACTACTCATTCCACGGGAGACTGAGTGAGTGAATTAATACGAATAATTTGTCAATCAAATCAAAAAGAAAAAAGACTAATAATGACGTAATTTGTTTTTCTTTTTTGACTAGACGTGGCGACTATTTCGATCCAAACATGGCAGTTGTTCCATTGAAGCAGCAAATTGTAAAAACAATAATTTTGTAAATAACAATTCATTTATTTTTTGTTTCATTTCCAGATCTACGTCAACGATACGTTTGGAATACAAACAATGGATAAGCGTGGAGATTTAACTGTGATTAGCGTTCCTGGAGCTTTTCATTTGAGTTTCGCTTTAAATATGACCATTATCAAAAAGTTTGTTATTCCCTATTTGGATTAGCCTGTTAACCATCCAGAATATTTTTTTTAAAATCATTTAAAAAAGAACAATAAACAAAAAAAAGACAATTTACGGTAAATGGTTTTTATTTTTTATTGAATTTTTATTTTTTTTGAATTTTTATTTTCAAACATTTTTAATGTGTCCAGTCCCGATTTCAGTATAAATGTTTAATAAAGTATTTTTCTGTGTAGGTCGTATCAATGAAATAATCGTTATGCTTAACACCGGATATGTTAACCATGATTAAACCACCACGCTCATCCAATGATCGCAAACCAAACGTGTCATTTATATAAATCTGTAATTAGAGAGAATCAAATCATGAAAATCACAGTTAAATTTCACATTTACACTGGTTTAAAAAATATAAACCACTTTAAATGATTTTATGAATGCACCTACTGTAAAAAATAATGCCGTTTACTTACGGGAAAAACTGCTGGCAACAGGGCTGCCAGCAATTATCCTGTAAACTAACTCAAACTTTTTACAGTGCATGCAAAAAATCACAAAACTGCGTACATATTGCTCTTCCATTGGAACAATATTCAGGTTTTTGTCATAAAATCCTGCATGTCTAAAAAAACAGTGGAAGATGGATCGCATTAGATTGCTGCCCCAAACAGTGGGGTGCTTGTACCGCAGTGCTTATACTTACGCCGACTGCCATGGAATAATGACTTCTTCTCCATCTCCACTGATCAATATTGTATTGTTCAAACGCAAAAAGTTTTTTTTATAATCTTAGACAAATTAAGTGAAGATTAAAAAAAAACATATCTCGATGCGTAATTAATTTTTTTAAATTTGTTATTTGTTACTAAATTTACCATTGTAATCCGGATGGTCGATAAGATTGTTTATTTTTGGCAGGAATTTTGACCTTTTCAAAAATAATTTTGGTTTAATCGGATCTGAACAGAAAGAAATGTTAAAAATCTTGAAACTTTAACAGTTAGCATTTTCATTTTTACCATTCCAATATCCAGCCACCGAGACGGCATTTTGAGCAAAAGCAGTATAAGCGAAACTGCAAAATGTCGGTGAAAAATATCACAAAAAAAAAAATAACAAATAAAATATTTACTTAGACACATCTTCTGTTTTCATACCATCTAGGTGCATGGATTCCATTATATCGTGAGCTGCCGTCGGAACTGTCAGCGAGATAAAAATCTGCACTCATAAACCATGAATCGACAATCTAATATCTCACTTCCATATTGGCCCATAAACGGACCCGAAACACTTAGGAAATTCTTTACTGGATGATCTGGAGTCGATTGGATGATAGCTCGTGCTATTAAAATCCCTGAAGTGTGTACAAGTTGTCATTTTTAACTTAAAACTCCCAAATGCATTTCACCTTGAGAATGTGCTAAAATGTGCACTCCATCCGGGTACTTTTCGAAAATTGCATTCATCTCTATTCGATAATAATCGACTTGTGTCCACATTCCCGAAAAGCTGGATACATGCTCACCAGATTCAACGAAAATGGTAATGGTACCAGGATGCAATTCCGCGATATCATCGCACACTTTCTTTGTGTGAGAAGTGTGGTTATGGATAATACCGGGGATGCAAATAACCGGCAAAAAGCAACTTGCATTAATCGAGAAAATTGCCAATGAGAGCAAAGCTATCCAAACATTCTTGAAATTCATCTAGAACAGCTAGAAATAAAAATTACGATTCAAATTACAGTCATCAAATTATTTCGTGATCACTTGCTGCTTGGGAAAATCCGCGATGTACCGATGTCGAAGTCTCGTAGACTAAAAGGTACCACTGGTACCACCCACTGGCAAATGACAATTCGAATTGGGAACATCTGGTGTCTGCTATTTGTTGCACAATACTCGAATGCTATGAAAACTTCCTACGAGTTTACTAAAGTTTGATAGAATTTTTCAATTGATTTTCATCGAAAAGTAGAAAAAAAATTTGTTTGAAACTCACACCACGCGCATCCCGGGTAGAGGGGGCGGGAATGAGCACACGATAATTTGAATATTTAAGCATGATTAATGCATTTCGTTTAAAATAGTCTTCTTTCTGGCAAAAATTTAAGAATATTGGATGTTACCCTGCTTGTATATGGTCGTGGAGTCATTAAAGATAGTAAGTACGTCCTGGCATCTGTTTATAATTGCGATAGCAATGAAAAACTGGAAAAACATGTTCAGCTTCAGTATTGCTGCGTCCATGGAATGTTATTCCAAAAAAGAATTACCGTAGTTAATAAAAAATCGAATGCTAAACAGGGTCTTATATCGATTTTGGCTGGTTTTTCAAGATTTTTTTTTTAAAGTTTTTATATATGGGCCCCGAAAAGGGCAGCGAAATGGGCCCCCAGACCGTAAACATGCTTCTGGGGCCACAAAATGACAAAAAATAAGTATTTTCCTCAAAAAATAATTGTAAAAAGGTTTTTTTTCGAAAAATTTTAATATTAAAGCCCCGAAAAAGGCTGCAAGATGGGTCTCCAGACCGTAAATACGCTTCTGGGGCGCACCCAATTCCACCAGGAGTTACGTCAAAGAAACCTGGGACGTAAAGTACTGGTCGATAACATTCTCAAAATGCCAAAATATACAGAGATAGCAAACAATTGTCGTTGATGTTCATATTCTGCAAAGAAAAATTCATCATCTAAGACTGTGTGACGGAACGGATTCGTCTAAATTGCATAATATTGTCACTAAAGCGCGTAAGGAAGTATTACGTCACTATGGCGCGAATTTCTATTTGCAGTTAGATATCTCAAATTCTTAATTTGAAATATCTAACTACGATAATTATAACGGCGGAACAGATCCTGGACTTTATACTAAATTCCAGTTCTATAAACAAGAAACGTTCGAAACTTATTATTCTTCAATAAACTAATAGGAAAACGAAAGAATTAAGATATCGCAACCATGATTGTTATATTTTATATACAGTCGGACCTCGATAAGTCGAACCTCCCTAAGTCGAAAACCTCCCTAAGTCGAATTGCTCGTTGGTCCCCAGCCGTTACTCGCACCTATTATGCCGACCTCCCTAACTCGAAAACTCCCTAAGTCGAATTTATTTTCTGGTCCCTTGGGATTCGACTTATCGAGGTCCGACTGTACTTCCAAGTGAAAATAAAGAACCTAAATATAATTATATTTAGACCATTCTCTGATTGGCCAGTTCGGTTTGAGGGAATGTATTCATTCCCCCTCCTCATTAAGGTCTCACCCCTTTTGGGGGCAGAGTTATCTAAACTCCTCCCACATGTGCCTGGCTATTTATCCATTTCCGGTATCTGTTGATTGGCAGGATTCTTTGGAACACATCCATGTTCCCCAGTTAATCCCCCCAGGTATAAATACCAATGTTTAAGACTCAAAATGGGTCTCTGATTATTTCTTGAGACACGCACATGTATTTGTGCAAACAAGCCCAATATGAGAAAGATATTGGCGGTTTAAGAACCCCCGTTCTTGTCCACCAGTACCATGCGAAACTTGACGAGATTGCATGTGGTGGAAAACTGTCGAATGTCTCCCGACCGGCAACAACTAATATCGCCCCGCGTAAACTTGACAATTTGCGCGACGTGAGAGGAACCGTATCTCCCCTCGAGATTCAGGTTTCAGTCCAGCTTGCTTGTACGGTAGTTCAAAGAAACTAAAACACAAGAAGTTGTTATTTATTTCAGGCTAAGAACTTTTCAGATATAAGCTTTAAATAAACTTATAGATAAGAAACCCTTTTTTGTAATCCTCCTCAAATAAAGGAGTAATCACAAATGGAAAGTTCTACTTTCCAATCAACAAATATCGGCAATAAATATAACTCGATGAGTTGTATTTATTTCCCGTGTTTGGTTGTGACGGTACAACGACCGCCAACCCGGATCAGATGACATCTTACAATAGGACCAAGCAATTGCAGTATATCGTAAATATGAAGATTAGTTCCACACTCTTGTTGGTTATGTTCAAAGAAGTCACTGTAAATTTATGACTTTACGGTCACCATGCGCTAGGTTTATTGATATCATTTATTCGCCATTTGTCAGCATAGTTCATTTATAAGTTGTAATTGTAATATTACCCCATATAACCCAGTTATATTGGCCTAATAAATTGTATCTGTTTTATAAACTGTTGTCTATGTATACAACCATTTATCTTACTCGTTTGTGTACTAACCGTATCTCAGAGGTAGGGAGTTAGTGGCCAATTTTGGTTACGTATTATGCAAATACGGTACCCAAATTCGCTACCGGTAAGAAATACTTGCCATGTTTTGTCGGTATACAACGGGAGAATCTGAATTGGAAACACATCTCTCACTGTGTAGGGGTTTAAAAGATGACTGGAAAAGCGCCTGTCGGCATTGCGTTTGTCCTTCAAATCAAAATTTTGTATACAATATGCAATGTTTACGTGTTTGCTATTTAACTGGATGAATAGGGAAGTCAATGATACGGTATACATTTTGGCAGGGCATACAAATTATATACTTCAGCTTTTTGTTACAAAATAGAACGGAAAGCAGTTTTCTTTGGAAATTTCGAGTTTAATAAACTCGCAGAACAAGTGAAAACCAATTTTCTATAACTTGCTCTTGCTTGCTAAAGGAAACAATAATTTTATTGCGTGTGCAAGTTGGGCAGTGCAACTTGGTCCTTGGGACTTTTAATTGAAAGTTTGTTGATGTGTTGATTTTCTTTTTTTCTCCACGGAAACAGGAATCGGCTTCAATTGAGAAATTGCATCTGGTTAGCTAATTAAAGAGGATTTTCAAAATCCTCTTCCACTATATATTATTCAATTATATAAATTATATATTATTTGAGCAACATTTCTATTACATGATTTTTTTCTTCAAATTGATACAGTCGAAACTCGTTTTAACGAATCGCTCGGGACCCGAGAAATCAGTTCGTTATATCGAAAGTTCGTTATAACAAAATATATCAAAATGCACTGTATAGCTGAAAAAATTCAATTTTAACATGAAAAACAATATTTATTCGTATGTATGGTGATCTTTGTTTGATTTGAAGTTATGACACTTTATATTAGTATTTATCCAAATAAAATTTTCAATTTCATTAATTTAAAAAATCATATCTGCTGGTAAACAAGTGATTCTTTGCATTTCTTGTTGCTGCAAAGTTTGCAGTGCAAACGTTTATTTAGCAGCCATTTTAAAATGGGAAATTTTCCCAATAAATATTGTTGTACTCTCGGTTTCTGAATAAGGACATCAGTCGTGAGTCAAATGATCAATTTTCGAAATTCGTTATAACAAGGGCTTGTGGGTATTACAGTGTTCCTAAAAATGTGTTCATTAGAACGAATAATTCGTTATATTAAAATTCGTTATAGCAAATTTTTTTAACGTGGAGTTCTTTGGCGAACCAACCAAGTCATCTTAAAAAATTTGTTATACCAAAAATTCGTTATAACGCGTATCAAGAAACGAACTGTAAACAGACTTTTGTTGTTTATCTCTGTAATAGACACTTATAGCTCATTGGTAAATCATAAGTGTGTATTCACCACTGCCGCCTTAATTTCACGGTGACACTTAAGAAACACATCCTGCTCAGCCAGGCCGCCAGATTACAATTGTGTCTACTATACATAATTAGCGAGATATTTGGTGGTTTGGAATTCTTTACGGTAATTTTTTGCCACAAACTAAGATCAGAGCCACTCCATTTCTGTTTCTTTTCATTATACATGCTTGGAAATAAATTTTTGAAATAAGTCAGCAACAGTGCAGTTGTTTGGACGTTGTAGTTTTCTGAGTTGCTCAGCTGCAATGCTGCCTTATATAATTGAAACATAATATAGTGGAAGAGGATTTTGAAAATCCTTTTCAATTAGCCAACCAGATGCATTTTCTCAATTGAAGCAGATTCCTGTTTTCGTGCAGAAAAAAAGAAAATTAACACATCAACAAACTTTCAATTAAAAGTCTCAAGGACCAACTGCATTGCCCAACTTGCACACGCAATAAAATTATTTCCTTTAGGAAGCAAGAGCAAGTTATAGAAAATTGGTTTTCGTGTGTTCTGCGAGTTTGTTAAACTGGAAATTTCCAAAGTAAACTGCTTCCCGTTCTCTTTTGTAACAAAAAGTATACCAAAGAATACAAAGTATACAAAGTATACAAAAAGTGTATCAAAATTTATACTTTCCTATTCATCCAGTTAAATAGCAAACACGTAAACATTGCATGTTGTATACAAAATATTGATTTGAAGGACAAACGCAATATCGATAGGCGTGTTGCCGGTCATCTTCTAACCCCTATATATAGACACAGTGAGAGATGGGTTTCCAATTCAAATTCATCCGTTGTATACTGACAAAACATGGCAAGTATTTCATAACCGTACACAATCAGTCTTAGATGATGAATTTTTCTCCGCAGAATATGAACATCAATTACAGTTGCTTGCTATCTTTATGTCTTTTGGCATTTGGAGAATGTTATCGACCAGTACTTTACATCCCAGGATTCGGTGACGCAACCCCTGGTGGAATTGCAACGTGCGCAACCATCATGTTAGAACATCCCGGTACCTTATGTGTAGAACTTCAACCAGGTACAGCTGTCTTAAGCCCCATAAATATGTGGACCCAAGTTGATTGGTACCGTCGACAAATGATGCCATTTTTCACGAAATATCCAGACGGCATAAATATTGTGGCTTATTCTCAGGGTTGGTAAAATAACTTTTTTTTTTGTTTATTTAATGACAATTTGAGGTCATTTCATATAGGGACTTTAGTGAGTCGAGCCATAATTGAATCAACTCCAACCCATAACGTTAAGACTTTTATATGTATGGGAAGTCCACTAAATGGATTTTTTGGAAGTGAGTGTATTTTTTTACAAGAATAATGATTGGTTGTTAATAATTTTTGTCTTTGTATCAAGTTCCTGGAACAGATCAAAATGTGGTGAACATTACTGGTAATCTTGATTTACAGCATCCCAATTTGATGAACATTACTAATCCTGGTAACTTGACATTGGGCGCTCTCTCAGAGTACGTAGAAATAACTGCGCTTCCATAGAGACTTTTAGAATTTCGATTCAAACTCGTTTAGAAAAGTCTCAATTATTTCCGGTAATTTTATCACATTTTTTTTTTAGGTTGTTGTATACCGATCTTCTCCAAGATACTTTGTCAGCGGCTGGGTTTTGGCACGGTTAGTTAGTGCGAAAATAACGAAATTCAGAAGTATAGAATGCGAGTAAATATTTTATTTGGCTTTTAGATCCAATCGCGGAAGATTTATTTCTGGAAAAGTGTAAATTTCTGCCGTACATCAATAATCTGAAAGACCATCCGAATTTTACAGGTATCATATGTTTGTATGTTTTTATTTTGTTATTTTTTGTTTAACTATTCTATTTTTAGAATACAGAAATAATTATTTGAAATTGAAGAAGGTCGTTTATCTAGCTGGCGAAAAAGAGCAAATACTCATTCCACGGGAGACTTCGTGAGTGAATTAATGCGAATTTGTCAATCAAATGATGTGATTTTTTTATACTTTTTATTTTTATTTTACTAGACGTGGCGATTATTTCGATGCAAACTTGAAACTTGTTCCATTCAAGCAGCAAAAGGTAAAAGCAATAATTTTGTAAATAACAATTTATTTATTTTTTGTTTAACTTCTAGGTCTACGTCAACGATACGTTTGGAATACGAACAATTGATGAGCGTGGAGATTTAACTATTATTGACGTTCCTGGAGCATTTCATTTGAGTTTCGCTTTAAATATGACCATTATCAAAAAGTTTGTTATTCCCTATTTGGATTAATCAACT
>JAQIXU010002374.1:0-12319 GCA_034701245.1 Strigamia transsilvanica
GATTTAAGAGAAAATCAAATTCTCAATTTGGTTTGGCCCGTGAAAACTCCAGCTATGCGCAGATTGTATTCAGGTGTTTTAAATTAGTGTTGGTCAATTAGTCAACGTGAATTTAAATGTTGTTTCTTCCAGGTACTCTTGTTGGTGAGATGGTCAAAAACATGCAAACGAGTATTTCGGACACAACTGATCAACATAAAATTTACAAGTTTATAGCTGTCAGTATTTCCAGTTTCTTCCCAGTTGTTTACAACTCAATTGTTTTGTGTTTTTAATAGTTTGATAACACTATAGTGAGTTTTCTCTCGGCTCTTGAAGTGTTTGATACACAATTACCGCCTTACTGCAGCGTGGTAGCGGTGGAATTGCTCGAAGAAAAAGGAAAGTACTTCGTAAATATCTCTTATCGGAATGATACTACTCGTTTTCCTTACGAACTGACGTTGAAGGGTTGTTCAAACCCTTGTCCTTTTGATCAGTTTATAAACCTAACTGCTAGTGTTATTCCAAAAGACATTGTAGCAGAATGTTTTGGTTGATTGGTTGGTTATGATTAGTGTGTAATTTCATCTTGTTTTATGTAAGCACTTTTTTCTCTGCAATTCATAATATGGACTTAGGATTAAAGGAAAATGCCTTACACATACTCATCCGGTTTATTTATTGTCGCTCGCTAACAGAAATAATCCTGCTGGTATTGGATAATGTTTATGTTTATTTCAAAAAAATAAAGATACAAATAAAATGAATACTGCATTGAATTAAAATTACTTAGAATTTAAGATATAAAAATATTTAGTGATTTTAAATTTAAAAGCAAAACTACTCGAGATAAAAATCGCTGAATCCGTCTATTACAACTTTATTTGTATAGTTGCGATGCTGTTTGCAGAATTCCCTTCATCATGCGGAAGTCTGATTCGGCTTTATACATAACAAAAATCGAATTAAATAAAAATTATAATATAACCTCAACGATCTGACTTACAGTCCTGACTGAATGTCGCACCAAAGGTTCTCGTTGTCTCCTTCAACTGGTTTTTTCAACTATAACCAAATCATTATTTAAATAAACACCAATACAGCTACCCGTTATTCATACACGTACAAAGGCTTTGGCTAATTTGTTATTATATCCTTCCATAGCAAATAAGTAAATAATCTACAAAGTTAAGCAAAAACATTAGATTTTGTTAATACATATTTCCCGCTCTTTAGTTACAAGATATATAACGAATGCTGTGTACAAAACGGCCACTATTCCAACGAGCAACCAGACCCACCACAAGTGAGCTAGATTATCCATCACGTAAACGTACGCAACGTAAAAATTCGTAATGATAATCGCGATAGAAAGTAAATAGAGAATAATTTTACTAGTGCTGAAAGAATAACATCTATTTAGTAATGCGTTGTTTTTCTTTTAAAAAAATTAATTATTACCAGCCATTTCGAAAATCTCCCATGATGTATTTCGAATTTGTCAGAGTTAATGCAGGGATGAGTGCAAATGGGAGTTGAATCGCCATCAACATGTTCATAGCATCGTTCAAGCCGCTTAAATCTTGAATTTGCCCATAAAATGCGATGAATAAAGCGGGCAAGATTGCTATACTACGAGTAAACAAAACTCTCTTCCATTTTTTCCAGCGTAAGTTCAAGAAACCCTAGAGAAATATAAAAATAATAAATATAAACAAAAAATTATCAAAAACTATCGAGTATCTCAATTGAAGATGATTTTACCTCCATGATTACTTGACCCGAATAAGTTCCCGTCATTGTGGAACTTTGACCCGCTGCCAAGATACCGACCGCCCAAATATACATCGCCACGCTTCCGTATGCGCAGCCTAAGTAAAGGCCCTGTTATTGGAAATGGGTCAGAGAACTGAATATTTAGGTGTTGATATTTAAATTACGCCTTTATAGATATTCATCTCCTCCACAATCTCGTGAGTTTTCTAAAAATAAAATTTTAAAAAATTAAAAATTCAATAATTCAGTAAAAAAAAAAAAAAAAAAAATTAACTTGCTGGAAATTCATCCATTCCGTCCGTCATATTTCTCGATACACACATATCATGCTGTAAATTAAACAGACAATAACCAAGGACTACAAACTCAGTTTGTAGTCCTTGCAATAACTAATGTTTCTCTAGCCTTGACGTTCTAAAAAAGATTGGCTTCACTGCAGCACGTTCCCCAAAAATGCAGCACAGGGAAGCCAACAAATCTTTTTTTTTAATTTTTGCTATTTCTTACCACACTCTCATTTGTTACATTGAATAAACCCTTTCCAAACACAGATATGACGAATAAATTGATAAGAAACGAAATGAACAAAGAGAAACCAGTCTCTACTAAATTATAAAAATTTGCTTCTTTAATCTGTCCTTTTTTACTCCTGTCGATATCACGTGACTAGAACAAACACACAAACATGAAATCATTATTTTTATATATAAGAAATTCAATTTTTTTTACTTTGACCAATGATGAATGGAGATACAGGTTATGCGGCATAATGCACGAGCCAACGATACCAATTCCCAGAATCCAAGCGATATCAGGTTTACATCCTAAGCAGTAAGGAATAAAAATTCCTTCTATCACAGGTACTTGATCAGGTTGAGCTTTAATGTACTACAAGTACATTTTGTTTTAATTGGTCAAATAAACTTTTAATTTAAAATTTACTTCAAAACCAAATGTGCCTGCCATTATGGCAATGAGAAAAGCAAAGAACATCTCCAGTCGTCTAAGACCGTAGTTTTCCAACAACAGAAATGTTAATGTGTCAACTAAGGTTATAATCACGCCGCCATACAGTGGAATTCTGAAACACACATTAAATATGTTAATAACAAAAATAATTGGTAATAAAAAAGAAATAACTTGCTTTTTACTCGAAATAATATAAAATGCAATTGCAGTGCCAATTACTTCCTGAATATCGGACCTGAAATTGTAATCCAAATTGAAAAAAAAATTGTAATAAAGTCATTTTTTTTCGCACAATTTACCCAATAATGGCGATTTCCATCATGAGCCATAAAAGAATACGAGATTTAAATGGGTAGATTTTATAACACAGTTCTGACATTTGGTAGCCTGTCACTACCCCTATTCTCGACGCTATCCTTTGGGTCAGCAAGCCCAAAACGGTCGACCAAAACAGCACCCATAATAACTGAAATTATTTATAAAAATAAATTAAAAATTCAACACCGGGAAAAATTGCTAATACTCTGTATTGTGTAGCATTTCCACTTTGTAAATCAGCCTCGATATTCCCAGGATCCAAATACGCGATACTGACTAGAAATCCTGGTCCGATGAAATGGAGAAGGCGCCGAAAACTGAATTTAAAGCTCTGAAATGAACACATTTAATTAGAAATTGGAAATTAGAAACTACACTTGTTTATACCGTTACCGATTGGTCATTATTTTCGTCCGCTGCTCCTGTAGTTACCATAGTGAACGTCAATTTTACATAAATGGTCACAAACTCAATGGAATTGATTGAAAATTATTTTTGCGTAATAGTTTGCAATTAAAATTAATTCTGTACATTTTTCCTGGTATTTCCAATTATTTGAAATTATTTCCAGCTTTAATTGCAGGTAGGAATTTTTCCCTTTTGTTTTCCTCGATGTTTGTGTGATGATTTTTATGTTGTTTCTAACTGTTGAAATATGGCGTTAAATCTCAATTTTATTTTATTTTATTTTATTTTATAATTTGTATTTCGGTAATTTTTATGTCTATTGCTTTATTTTTATTTTTTTATACGGTATTTTAAATTTTAAAATTTGCTATTGCGCCTATCGGTTGATTTGTCTTTATGTTTGTATTTTTGACAATAGACTCTTAAATTTTTATTACTTTCCTCAAAGTTATTTCAAAACTGTTGGTTACATGGTTGTGCTTGTTAGTGCGGAAACCAGCACAACAAAAATCATAAACAACAATTTTTGAATTTCTGAATCACCCACTCAAATCGCCATTGTTATTGCCGCCACTACCATCTAGTGGTAACTTAAAACGTTAAAAAAAGCGTTGTTTTTGCTTAAATAAATCATTTAATATCAATTCCCATTGAATTTTACAATTTAAAACAAAACAAAAATCAGATTTAAAAAATAAAACATCAATAAACAAGTGTGCTTCCGTAAAAATTGGATTTGTCTAATCCCTCACGAATAGTCGGCTTGTAATTAAAAACGTCTTCCAAACAGATAGGGCAGCGTCCATTGTTTCCAAGTAAATATCGTCGTGCGCACGAGTTATGAAAAGCTAAAAAAAAAACAATTATTAAAAAATTTAATATTTTACAAAAAATAATAACAATTATTGCTTACTGTGACAGCATGGCAGAACTCGCAATGTATCTTTCTCCGCGTATTCGTTATAGCACAAAATGCAAATCGTATAAAGATCACCTGGAAAATTTTCCAAAAAAAAAATTTCAATTATTTATACGAGATAAGATACAAAACTAAACAAGTATCAACACGTGCTCAGTCATCATCAGCCCATGCCCCTAAACCAATCAAAAATCGAGATTTTCGCCTCGACCAATCACACACCGTGAAACCCCAGGAAAACAATCCTTTTCACGGATCAACTGCGGCAAAGTTAAATGTCTTCCATGCAATTGAAAATATTTTTCAAATAATAAAACATTTAATTTTGCATACCCCCGCTCGCATTAAATTAATTATTTACCTTCGGTATTACCTCTGCGAAATTGCTTCAATGTAAATTTAGTAAATTTCTTATAATTCCTGCAGTAATTAAACAATCTACGGAAACATCGGATTGTATGAACGAGACACTAAAAAAAGAAAATGCGTAAAATTAAACGGAATAACACGCGAATTTAGACACAAACTTACGAAAGCCATCATCAAAAGAATACAAGATGATAATAATATATACAAGAGGTCGGTTTTTTCATTTTGGTACGGAATTGGAGCAACGGTAGTAGTATTGGAAGCAGAAGCAGCAGACGTCATGTTAAATTGGATTAAATTCATTTTGTTCGCTCGTTGGTTGAAAGCTTGAAATGTAACCTTTACTTAAAGCTTATGACAGGTGAAAGAGTCGCAGCTAGACTGACTAGCACCAAGTCCTTGCAAACACGGGTCTGTTCTACAAGATTAAGATTATTAATGAATCATTTTCTGATTCAGATTAATTTAAATACCACCCTACTTCATTTACCCCAACACCCCCTAACAGGAATTTTGAAATTTATTTCCGTGTTGTTGTTGTTGTAGGAAAGCGTAAACTGAATGTTTATAACACCAACTTTGCTTTATTCTATAAGATTGCGTACAAAATATGATTTTTAATATTAAAATATCGTTTTTTTTTTTTAGTTTAAAGTTATGTAGGAATTGCATTTGGAGCAGCTTCGTCATCGTTGGCGTGTAAATGTTCGATTTGTCTGAAAATATACAATAAAATGAGTAAATTTTACAATTTGCGACTTAAAAAAGTCGCAAATTGCGAGGAACTTACCGTCCTGAACGAATAGCATGCCACAGATCTCCATTTGTTTCGGTGGGTTTCAACTTGAAATTAAATTAATTAAAATTAAAATTTAACAAAATGTGCACTTGAAAAATCTCACCACTAATCGAGTCAATTTGTTATCATTTCCTTCCACAGCAAATAGATAAAGAATCTGTAATGTTTTAATTATTACATAATGAAAATGATCAACACTCAATTCCCTAACTAATTTACCAAATACAAAACGAAAATAAAGTACAAAACGGCCACTATTCCAACGAGGAACCAGACCCACCACACGTGAGCCAAATTATCCTTCACGTAAACGTACGGAACGTAAAAATTCGCAATAATAATCGCGATGGAAAGTAAATAAAGAATAATTTTACTAGTGCTGAAAGAATAACATTTATTTAGTAATGCGTTGTTTTTCTTTTAAAAAAATTAATTATTACCAGCCATTTCGAAAATCTCCCATGATGTATTTCGAATTTGTCAGAGTTAGTGCAGGGATGAGTGCAAATGGGAGCTGAATTGCCATCAACATGTTCATAGCATCGTTCAAGCCGCTTAAATCTTGAATTTGCCCATAAAACGCGATGAATAAAGCGGGCATGATTGCCATGCAACGAGTAAACAAAACTCTCTTCCATTTTTTCCAGCGTAAGTTCAAAAAACCCTAGAGAAATATAAAAATAATAAATATAAACAAAAAATTATCAAAAACTATCGAGTATCTCAATTGAAGATAATTTTACCTCCATGATTACTTGACCCGAATAAGTTCCCGTCATTGTGGAACTTTGACCCGCTGCCAAGATACCGACCGCCCAAATATACATCGCCACGCTTCCGTACGCGCAGCCGAGATAAAGTCCCTTTAAAATTAACAAAAATAATTAATCAAAAATGTAATTTGGTTCAAGGAACATCGGTAATCAACATACGCCTCTATAAATGTTCATTTTATCCACAACATCTTCATTATCCTAAAAAATATTCATTAATAATAATTTTTTTTAATATTATTTTTCACTTGCAGGAAATTGGTCCATTCCTTCAGTCATATTTCTCGCAGCACACATGTCATACTGTAAATAAATAAAAACTGATTAAAAAATATTTATTTAATTATAAAAAAAAAAGATTTATTACCACTTTATCATTCTTAACGTTGTACAAACCCTTACCAAACACCGAGATAACAAATAAATTAATGATAAACGAAATAAACAAAGAGAAACCAGTTTCTACTAAGTTATAAAAGTTCGCTTCCTTTATTTGTCCTGTATTCCGTCTATCGAGCTCGGAAGACTGAAAAACATTTAAAATTGCATCACCGTTCGAGTGTAATAACCTTGATTTGCTTTTATTTTGTTTACTTTGACTAGCGATGAATGAAGATACAGGTTATGCGGCATAATGCACGACCCAACTATTCCAATTCCCTGTATCCAGGCAACATCTGATTGACATCCGGAGCAATAAGGAATAAAAATTCCTTTTATCACAGACAACTGATCGGGCTTTGCTTTCACGTACTGGAACATACGGTGGAAAAAATCGTTAAAAATTTTATTCGAAGTCACAAAAGAAAAAGTGATTCACTTCAAAACCGAATGTGCCGGCCATTATGGCAATGAGGAAAGCAAAAAACATTTCCAGACGTTTAAGACCGTAGTTTTCCAACAACAAAAATGTTAATGTGTCGGCCAAAGTTATAATCACACCGCCGTACAGTGGAATCCTGAAAAACACATTAAATGTGTTAATAACAAAAATAATTGATAATAAAAATGAAATAACTTGCTTTTTACTCGAAATAATATAAAATGCAATTGCAGTGCCAATTACTTCCTGAATATCGGACCTGAAATTGTAATCCAAATTGAAAAAAAAATTGTAATAAAGTCATTTTTTTTCGCACAATTTACCCAATAATGGCGATTTCCATCATGAGCCATAAAAGAATACGAGATTTAAATGGGTAGATTTTATAACACAGTTCTGACATTTGGTAGCCTGTCACTACCCCTATTCTCGACGCTATCCTTTGGGTCAGCAAGCCCAAAACGGTCGACCAAAACAGCACCCATAATAACTGAAATTATTTATAAAAATAAATTAAAAATTCAACACCAAAAAAAAATTGCTAATACTCTGTATTGTGTAGCATTTCCACTTTGTAAATCGGCTTCAATGTTCCCAGGATCCAAATACGCGATACTGACTAAAAATCCTGGTCCGACGAAATGGAGAAGGCGCCGAAAACTGAATTTAAAGCTCTGAAAAATAAAAAAAAATAAGGAATTAAAAATCAGAAAATTTATTATTTGACTTAAATTTAATCTTATTTCATTTTGTTTTTACCGAAAGGTCATTTCCTTCAGCTGCAGACTCGGAATCGTATCGTTGGATGGCCGGTTGGTCTTGGTTGATAAGTGGGCTTCTTTCCGTGGCCATCTTTAAAGATTTCAAGTTTTACTTTCGATTTTTAAACATTAAAAGTTTAAATAATAAAATAAAAATTTCTCTCTCCGCTCGAACGTCTAGTCGGCTACGAAACACACCAGGCTCTGTCAGGGTCTTGTGGTGCGAGATTTTGTCGGTTTTTCTCGGGGCTTCCTGCGTCTTAACCGGATTTGTGTCAGGTGTCGATTAGTCAGCCAATAATAACAATTTCTTGGAAGTTGGTATTTGAATTAAAGGTGAAATGTGATTTTGGGTGATTTAAGCGGATTTAATGCATACATTGGTTTCGCCTGGATTGGATGGATGGGGAACACCTGTGAGAGGACTTCGGCTTCGTTTATATTTTATCAGGAGGTGATTACGATTAATGATTGACGGTTTCCTCGATGACAACGTGAGGGACACATGACAGGACAGGGATGGAAACCGTTTGTGACTTTTTTTGAAATGCGAAATCTAAAATTAAAATATGTTGTTTTATCGTTTCGTGCGTCAAACTGTTTTTTTAAAATTAGCTCCATGTTTAATTTTGATATTTAAATAATCGCACGGTGACCGCCGGCATGTGGACACAGTGCTGTCATATCAACAACCCCGGGAAGAAGTAAATAAACGAAGGATGTTTGGAATGACGTCATTGTTTGTGCTGTTTTGTTAAAGTTCGGGATAAATTATGAATAGAATTTTTTTAACTCTGGATTTAGATTCGGAACTTCTAATGTGATTAGATTATTTTCACCGTTTTTGATGAGTTTTTTAAACAATATATAATTTCATTGTTCGAACCATGTGTCCTTTTTCTTAGATTTTAAAATAAAAAAAAGTGCAAAACTCTGAGAAATAAAAAAATATAACTTCCGCTTTAAATTCTGATGATAATAATAAAAGGGCAAAAGCTGGAGTAGTTAGTAATGCGGACAGGTGCCACGTTGATTGAGGATGAAATTCCAGATTTGCAGGCAAATGGGCAACAACTATTAATGAGATTACACGAAAAACCAAAAATGACAAAATAACATCAACTAGATTATTGTATCAATCAAAAACAATGATAACGAGCACAATTTTTAAACTACTTCATCCAAGACGACGAAACATAGTAATTCGGTCATGTGTGGTCATAATTGGACTTTTCGTCGTAATATTATGGATGAAAAGCAACCACGACTTAATAGAAAATGATTCGAGCCAAGTAGAAGCCCCGGCAATGTACGAGGAGAAATTTGGAATGACTAAAGAAGCCAAAAATCAAATTGAACCTGAAGCAAATCAACAGAAATCGCCGCCCAAAGCAGACGAAACGTCTATTTTAAATCATCAAAAATTCATAAATGTAAATAGAAACAACGCAGTGCCTGAACCAAGAACGACCGAAGAGGAGTTATTAGATGAAGAGATCGATGCGATGAATAGGAAAATAGTGCCTGGTCTGGGTGAAAAAGGAGAAGGGGTTACTTTAACTGGAGCTGAGAAAATATTGGCCGACACTTTGATGAAGAAAGAAGCTTTTAATATCATTGCTAGTGATAAAATATCGTACACCAGATCTGTTCCTGATAATAGGAATAAAGAGTAATCATAGTAATTGTGAATATCGGAGGCCCATGGAAATATTGGCCAAATTGTTGTTAAAATTGTGGTGCAATTTGTCAAAATTTGTTGAAATTTGTCAAAAATTTGTCAAAATTTGTTGAAATCTGTTGAAATTTGTTGAAATTTGTTGAAATTTGTCAAAATTGTAGCAAAATTTGTCAATATTTGTTTGGATTTGTCGAAATTTGTCAATATTTGTTTGGATTTGTCGAAATTTGTCAAAATTCGTTTGAATTCGTCGAAATTGCTCGAAAATTTTCAAATTGTGGCAAAATTTGTCAAAATTTGTTAAAATTTCTCAAAATATCTCAAAATATCTCAAAACTAACAGTCTGAGGGCCCAAAATCCGGGCAGTCGCCTCTCTGTGTTTATCATTTTGTAATAATATTTTATTTTTTTTAATTTCTGCAGGTGTCTTGTAATAAACTATCCCAAAGAGCTTCCAGATGCCAGTGTGATTATTATATTTACAAATGAAGCGTGGTCACCTCTTCTAAGGACGATTCATAGTGTGATAAACCGCACACCTGCTCATCTTGTACGCGAAATTATTTTATTAGACGATTTTAGTGATCGAGGTATATATTTATTTTGATTTTTTTAAATTTTTTAAAAACATTTTCATGCTTGATTAAATTTTAAAATTTTCAGTTGAGATGAAGGCAAGACTAGACCGATACGTGAAGTTAAAATTACCCGACAAAGTGCGTATCATTCGAGCACCCGAACGACTCGGTTTGATTCGTGCGCGATTAGCCGGCGCCCGGGCAGCGAGTGGCAAAGTTCTTGTTTTTCTCGATTCGCATTGCGAAGTGAATATCGGATGGTATAAAACACATTCTATTTTGTTAAAAATAAAGTAAAATTAATTTACTTCGTCAGGTTGGAGCCGTTACTCGCCCGAATCAAGGAGAACCGCAAAGTTGCATTAGTTCCGATCATCGAAGTGATCGACGACAAGGAGATGCAATATTACACGGGCGGAGCAGATTTCTTTCAAGTGGGAAGTTTCACTTGGTCCGGGCACTTCACTTGGGTAAATATTCCGCAAAAGGAATTAGACAGACGTGGGAGTATCATAGCCCCAACTAGGTGACGAATTATTTCATTTTGACGTAAATAAAAACGAAATTTTGATCCAAATTTGTTCTTTCCAGGAGTCCGACGATGGCCGGAGGTTTATTTGCGATGGAGAAGGAATATTTTTGGGAAATCGGTGGCTACGATGAAGGAATGGACGTATGGGGCGGCGAGAATTTAGAAATGTCCTTCAGAGTAAATTTTTTAAAATTAAATTTAATACAAATCCGATTTAAACGCAATTTTCTAGGTTTGGATGTGCGGTGGTTCGTTAGAAACGATACCGTGTTCGCGCGTGGGTCACATTTTCCGTTCTTTTCATCCGTACACGTTCCCCGGGAACAAGGACACTCACGGTATTAACACCGCCCGCATGGCCGAAGTCTGGATGGACGATTACAAGAGACTTTTCTATTTATACCGACCTGATTTAAAAGTATAACAACAATAATAAATCAATAATAATGAATCGGTTAATTTAATTTATATTTTTTGCCCAGACTATTGAATACGGTGACGTGACGCCGAGGAAAACATTGAGACAGAAGTTACAGTGCAGAGATTTCAAGTGGTATTTGGATAATATCGTTCCTGAAAAATTCATTTTGGATGAGAATTCTTTAGCATATGGAAGGGTAACGTTATTATTACTAAATACAATTAATATAAAGTGTTTTTTCTCTCCCGTTAAATAGTTTTGTAGGGGTTAAAGTAGTTTGACAATGTTTTATCGAGCAGGTAATGAATCCTGAAAATAAGTTATGCCTTGACACGTTGCAAAAGGAAACAAAAGGAAACAATTATAATCTCGGTGTTTATCCGTGTCATCCTACGAGTCTTATAGTTCAGGTATAAAGGGATCATCTAGAAAAGGCAGTTAGAATGTGCTACGTTACACCGTTTGACCATTTTTTTTTTTTTTTTTTTTTTTTTTTTTTTTTTTGTGAAATTTTATATTAATTTGTTAGTTTTATGTTGAAATTTGTTTTCAGGTGAGGAATGGCCATGATTTGTGTCTGGATTTCCTGCAGATGGATGAAGATAATGATTATTTTTTAGGTATTTACATTTGTCATCCGTCGTTGGAAAGTTCTCAGGTAAAACGAAATGATTTAAATGCAATCATCGGGTGATTGGGAATTAATTACGTAATCGGTGATGTAGCACACTAAAACTGCCTAATAACACTTAAATCTTTTTTTTTGTGTTTTTTAATTCAAAATTAAATTTTTTTTTATTTTTTAGTTCTTTTCATTCAGTACGAAACACGAATTAAGACGGGAAACTGGCTGCGCGACCGTTTCCACAGAGACCAAAGAAGTGGAAAAAGTGGTAATGACAACTTGCTCGACAGAACCTGGTGACCAGCAATGGAAAATTAACCAGGTAAAGAGAAATCAGGGGCGGATCCAGAAAACACACAAAGCGGTGGCCATTTTGGATTAATTTTTCACACAAAATTTAAATCTTTTTGATCAAAACTTGGATGTTTTGGTCCAAACTTGGATGTTTTGGTCCAAACTTGGATGTTTTGGTCCAAACTTGGATGTTTTGGTCAAAAAATGAATCTTTTTTGGTCAAAAAATGAATCTTTTTTGGTCAAAAAATGAATCTTTTTTGGTCAAAAAATGAATCTTTTTTGGTCAAA
>JAQIXU010002375.1:0-12318 GCA_034701245.1 Strigamia transsilvanica
CGATCAGGGCAACGCGAGATCAAAATTCACCAAGAAAGTTTTATAAGCGCGCTTGCTAAGTCATTTAACGTGACGCCTAACTCGATAACTAAAACTCCGGTTACTATAGGTACGACGTTAAAAAGGGGAAATAAGGAGAATGACCAAATCGAATTTCCGTACAGATCTCTAATAGGGTCGCTGATGTACCTAGCGCAGCGCACCCGCCCTGATATTCTATACAGTACAACCTTTTTATCGCAATACAATACATGTTACAACAATACTCATATCCGTAGCGCACTTCAGGTATTGCAGTATGTAACCAATACCCAACACTACAGAATTAACCTTGGAGACTGTGTAAACGAAGTAATCAAAGTTTATAGCGATGCTTCTTGGGCGACAGACTTGGATACGTGTCGCAGTTTTGGAGGGTTCATTCTGTATATGGGGGAAGTGCCAATAACTTGGAGTTGCAACAAGCAAATATCCGTTGCAACTTCAATAATGGAAGCAGAATATGTAGCGCTCGTTAATGCCATTCGAGAGGGCTCGTGGTACGCGCATATATTCAGCAGTCTTGGAATTTGTGGAGATCCGAACCCACCTATTATTTATTCGGACTCACTGAACTCCATCCAGTTTATTAAAAATGAGATAGAAAACATTAAGACCAAACACATTAAGGTCAAGTATTGTTTTATCCGAGACTCATTTAAACAGGGTCAATTCAGTCTAGTTAAAATCTTAACCGACTGGAATATTGCGGACCTTTTCACTAAGTGGATGACAGCAGCGAGATTAAGGGCTCTCTGCTGTAAGATTTTTCACGAGGTATAAAAGCGGTGGAATTCAGTGAACCCCGGGTTGCCTTATGCGACTGGCCTAGATGTAAATGAAGCATTGGAAAATGTTCCATTTAGGGGAGGCATTGTTGTCGCACGGCATCTATTTTGTTGTTTTTGAATTAGCGCCTTGTGTTAGTAGGGCGCTCCAATTTATGTAAACATAGCATAAACAAAGTGTTGTTTATGCCATGGTCTTGAGAACTCTGTATCCATGATATTTATTGTTCAAATCATGGCGCCGCATTTGTGTCGCCATGGTTACCTGCAATTGGTAACATGGGATGATATAATTTACTTATGTCATTCCATGTGCTGATTAAAGTAGCGCAATCATGTGCTCTTATGTAATTACATGTGTTTTTATTGTCTTATCAGTAAGGAACTGTTATTTGCCTTGAATTACATGTATAGCTGCATATTCTATGTACATTGTTTGCGTATGCCGACGCCAGATGGCGCCGTTTGTTTATGTTTTATATTTAGAATGAATATGACATAAGTGCATGTCGTATTCAAATCATGTAATGTTCTTTTGCACCACTAGAGGGTCAACTTCAATGGTGCTGACCAGTCTGTATTTTAGCTCTCTCTTTTTGTGCCTAAATAAATGCAAGTAGGCCTGTTTTGTTCATTCCAATTGTTTCTGAGGACTTTATTTACAAATACAACACGGAACAATTGCCTGTTGGTAAGCCTAGCTGTCGAATTGTTGAATAACAACGTGCGCTACGAATTATATGACGTGACACGCACGCCAAGCGAAAACGAAACAAAGAAGCGCTCTGTATTAAGGAATTTGGACTCAGAGGTGAAGCCCAACCCAAGAAAAGGTGGATTTTTCACCCAAACAGTTCAAATCCTAATATCACACGTGCATTCGTGTTTCCGGTTGGAGCCTGGCAACAAAATGACGGAACAGGACAAACTTAATCGATGCGAGCGCTTTCGCGACTCGCATCGACCTTCACACGAATCAGATCGATTTCGGACCAACACAAATCGAAAGAGGGGGTCAAGATACCCCTTGTAAAATTGTTAAACAGGTTAGTTTGATTTTAACTACATAGAAAACAACAAAAACACCCCAATCAGGAGCCGAAAAGCAAAAACACGGTTAAATTAAGCATAAGCACAGATCAGACACTAATACTAAACAATAGGCAATAAGTAAATAACATGAAAACACATTAATGAAACTCAAAAATCGTGTTTCTCTATAATAAATACGGAATAATAAATTTTCGGAATAATATGATCGAAATTCGCGCGTGTTTGTGGGGCGCGGCGCGGTTCGGTGAAATGTGTAATGTGTAGTTTGCGTGCTCGCCACCGTGCGGTGTCGCTGCGGCGCGAGGCGCGAGACTCGACTGTCTCGCGATTTCACAGTCGAATCGTATCGCATCGCGAGTGGTCGTGGCTCAGTGATGGCTGAAATTCGAACGAGAAAAATGTCAAGTATTATTGCGCGCTCTCTCTCTCTCTCTCTCTCTCTCTCTCCCTCGCTAATGGTGTCAATTTCTCTTTTTCCCTTTATCAGTTTGTTGACCGAGATATGAATAACGATTTGAACGGCTCAACATGTGAAACTGAAACTGTTTATTCTATTTGCCAACTGCAAGAAAATGGAGAAACGTGCACTATTCCTGGTATTCCTCTTTCCTAGTTCGAAAGAAATGAAAAGAAATGGAAAATATGTCGACTTGTAAATTCCATTTCAAAATGTAGTACTCGACGCGAACAAACTGCAAGACGTGGTGCGCCATAAAGTGCACACGGAACCCGATCTCCCGATCTTCATGGCCCGTGTCCACTTGCGCCGTCAAAAACACCCACCCGGCGTCGGCACGTTCTCATCCCAGATTTGAATATATTTATTTTGTTTTATTTTCGACATTACACCATCACATAGTTGGTCATCCGAGTTCTAGCGCGGATGGATATTCACACGGCTGTGAAAGATGTGAACATAAGTGACAAATGAACGCAGCGCAATATTTATTTTTGATCTCAGACTTACAAGTTAGCTGTTCAAGTATTTCTTTCTCCGTTGACGGCGACGGCGACGGCGACGGCGACGGCGATCATCGCGCAGGTCGAAACACTCAACGTAGAGCGCTTGCGGGCTGGAGCAGGACGTGGACGATGTCGTCCAGCAGGACAATCTAATCGCCCCAAGCCTGAGGTTAAAGGCGCAGGGTTGCCAAACTACAGAAATTGTGCCTTCTGGCATTTCTCCTGAATCTTGCGGCGTTTTTCTTTTGGTAGTAGTGGGATAGCCAGAGGCTTGGGGCGATTAGGTTGTCTAGCACCTGCTCTTAAGCGATCTACGTTGAGTGTTTCGACCTGCGCGATGTCCTCCAAACAAGTCTCCGGCTCATCCTCCGTACAAGAACAAGACATGTATGGAGGATGAGCCGGAGACTTGTTTGGAGGACGAACCGACTTTCACTCAGGAGGAGCATGTGGCCAACGATGGAACCAGTAAAGCAAACATTTCTCAATGTATTTATTTGTTTATTTCAAATTTGAACGTGTAAAATATAAATATGTAACAACAAAAAGATGTCCAGAGGTTGCTTAATGGAATAATAAATGTGCGGATTAATGTGCTAGAAATTTTTGCGTGTTTGGTTCGGTTTCGTTTCGGGTAAAATTAAGTGTGTAAGTTTGCGTGCTTGCCACCATGCGTCGCTGGAACGAGCGAGTGCATGCAGTCTCATTTCAGTCTCCTATCATAACGTATCGCATCGCATCGCGAGTGGTCACTGATGGGCGATTGCTGGAGTAGCCGGCGCTGCCATGTCTTCGGCGTGTTTGTTGCGGTTCGGTGAAATGTGTAATGTGTAGTTTGCGTGCTCGCCACCGTGCGGCGTCGCTACGGCGCGAGGCGCGAGGCGCGAGATTCGACTGTCTCGCGATTTCACAGTCGAATCGTATCCGTATCGCAGCGCGAGTGGTCGTGGCTCACGGGTCAGTGATGGCTGAAGGAGCCGGCGCCAGGATGTCTTTGTCGAGGTTAAGAGAAAATATTAGGCCTAGTGTCGAACAAAAAAAGAAAGTTGCGAGTTGAATGATTGGCTAGTTCAAAATGTGCCCCACCGAACGATCATCACTCGTTACTATTTCTTTTCTTTTCTTTTCTTTTCTTTTCTTTTATATTTCGGCCGTTCCATATTATTTGATTCCGTTGGTATGGTTGGTGAAGGGGTTACGGAATTATTACCTGTTGGCTGAATGGGGAAATATTTTTTCTTTTGGTAAATTCGAGCGAGAAAAGTGTCAAGACTTTCAATTTTCCTTTTTCTTTTCCCCTTTATCAGTTTGTTAAGCGAGATACAAATAACGATTTTAACGGCCCAACATGCGTTATGATTTTCCTACATTTGTTTTATTTATGGATTCGCACGAGTCAAAAAATCCAAAGAATAGCAGACGGATTGAGCTCGTTATCCGAAAACCTAAAATAAAAAGATTTATTAATTAATTATTAAATTGAAATTGAAATTGATTTCGGGTGACAGCGAATTCTCACCGTACGTGAGCCCGACATCGTAACGATTCCTCGCGTAAATTTAAACGAAAAATTTATTTTAAAAATCAATTTATTTTTATTTTTATTTAAATAGACAACATCGACGATATTCGTGAAGAACTGGTTGAGTTGGCCGTGCAACGCGGTTCGGCTCGGCGGATAACATCACGATAATGGTGATATTTCTCCGCGACCCGAAGGAGATGTCGAAGGACGGTGTCCCGGAAACGCTAATAAATGCGCTGAACGTTGAAAAGGCGGCTCCGACTCACCAAGAATCGAAATTAAATTACCAAAATACCAAACGGTTTATGGATGAACGATCCTTCTCTCGCCAACAACGCGCACTTGGAAACGGAAACGGAAACCGAACCCGAAACCAAAGGTGGAAAACGAAGAAGAAAGCAAAAACAACTTTTCGGTCGAAACGCTCAACTTGGAGTCGAATAATCAAATGTCCCTGTCCAGTTTTGACAGCGCCAAAGCCTGAATTGAGGGGCCTTAGAAACGGACGCGAGTATGTTGAGTCGCAGCAATTTATCTGCCAGTGCGCCCGAGTTCATCCCACATTCGTTCGTGCAGCAGTTGCAACCGGAAGCTGGCGAAACGAAGCCCGAAGCCGACTACGACGTTACACGCTCACACGCTCACACGGTGCCACCAGCGCGAACATGGCGCGCAACGTTCGCCTCGATTGTTGGTTGTTGCTAGATTGCGAAAATGGCGTTGAAATTGGATGGTAGCGCTAATTTCCAGCGTAATAATTTGTTCTATCAATTCTGAATACAAAAAACTGTTTTGTATTCAGAATTGATAAAACAAATTATTACGCTGGAAATGACTAGAAATATAACGAATCGCCCACCAAAATACTAAACGGTTTATGGATGAACGATCCTTCCCTCGCTAACAACGCGCATTTGGAAACCGAAACCGAAATCGAAACCGAGCGCGAGCGGGGGACGCCTTTGAGCCGGCGCCCAGCTGCGGCTCGGGGCCGTCAGTTTTTCTGCCTTTTAAACACGGTTTAACGTTAAAACCAACGTTTATTGACTTTGCATCAGCGAAAATCCATTGTATTCCAACTTTTTCGGTGTATTTGAATTAAGAACGACGACAGCTGCCGATTCCGCTGAATAAATAAGTTGAATAAATAAGTCTAACTCGAAATATGTGTTATTTGGATGAATTATTTATTATTTCTTAACTATTCTCAACCAAAACGCTTCGTTTCATATTCCAGTAGTGTTTTGCACACCGGAAGTACTATGCTGAACCGTGGTGGAATTCATTCAAACAAATCCTAATATCACACGTGCATTCGTGTTTTTGGTTGGAGCTTGCGATGAAGACCTGAACCTGGTCGGCGATCCAGAAATACCTCTAGAAATACCCACTCTCGGATAATCCACGATCAACTCGAGCCAATTGCTCTAATTCCGGTCATCGTTGTCCGCAATTAACTGCCAAAACCGAACATAACGATCAATAAGTAAATAACATCAAAATACATTCAAACTCAAAAATCGTGTTTCTCTATAATAAATACGGAATAATAAATTTGCGGATTAATATGTTCGTAATTCGTGCGTGTTTGGTGCGGTGCGGTGCGGTGAAATGTGTAACGTATAGTTTTCGTGCTCGCCACCGTGCGGCGTCGCTGCGGCGCGAGGCGAGACTCGACTCGACCCGACTCGTCTCGCGATTGCACAGTCGAGGTTTGTTCGACTTTGGAGCGAGCGCATCTGCGGCGAGACATTTCCGTCTCCTTTCGAATGCGATGCGATGTGGTCAGGGCACAGCGATGGCTGTAGGAGCCGGCGCCCGGATGTCTTTGGAATCGAAGTTTTGCGAGGAATTTAGTAAGATTGTCGAGGTACATACATAAGAAAAAAGAGAAAATATTGGGCCTAGTTTCGTTCTATTCTATTCCGAACCTATTTTCGAACAAAAACAGAGTTGCGAGTTGAATGTGCCCCACCGAACGATCATCACTCGTTACTATTTCTTTTCTTTTCTTTTCTTTTATATTTCGGCCGTTCCATATTATTTGATTCTGTTGGTATGGTTGGTGAAGGGGTTACGGAATTATTACCTGTTGGCTGAATGGGGAAATATTTTTTCTTTTGGTAAATTCGAGCGAGAAAAGTGTCAAGAATTTAAATTTTCCTTTTCCTTTTTCCTTTTATCAGTTCGTTGATTTTCCTACATTGGTTTTATTTATGGATTCGCATGAGTCAAAAAATCCAAAAAATAGCAGACGGATTGAGCCTGTTATCTGAAAACCTAAAATAAAAAGATTTATTTATTAATTAATTATTAGATTGAAATTGAAATTGATTTCAGGTGACAGCGAATTCTCACATCGTGACGATCCCTCGAGCGATGTGGCTGAGCAGTGCACCGGGTAATTTTAAACGAAAAATTTATTTTAAAAATCAATTTATTTTTATTTTTATTTAAATAGACAACATCGACGATATTCGTGAAGAACTGGTTGAGTTGGCCGTGGAACGCGGTTCGGCTCGGCGGATAACATCACGATAATGGTGATATTTCTCCGTGACCCGAAGGAGATGTCGAAGGACGGTGTCCCGGAAACGCTAATAAACGCGCTGAACGTTGAAAAGGCGGCTCCGATTCACCAAGAATCGAAATTAAATTACCAAAATACCAAACGGTTTATGGACGGATGAACAATCCTTCCCTCGCCAACAACGCGCACTTGGATACGGAAACCGAAACCGAAACCGAACCAAAGGTGGAAAACGAAGAAGAAAGCAAAAACAACTTTTCGTTCGAAACGCTCAACTTGGAGTCGAATAATCAAACGTCCCTGTCCAGTTTTGACAGCGCCAGAGCCTGAATTGAGGGGCCTTAGAAACGGCAATTTATCTCGCAGTGCGCCCGAGTTCATCCCGCATTCGGAACCGGAAGCCGACTACGACGGGCTGTATTCGGAGCCTATTTTCGTTGGCGCCCGTTGCGGAGGACGTGGTCGACCGGTGAATCAAAAGTGTTTTACTACTAAATGAGATGATTGTGAGATGGGTGTAGCGACTGAAGGCTTGATTAGTTGTTGTTTGTGTGTAGGAAGGGGGTCACGGGTATCGACAGGAAAGAAGCGGCGCCGAGAACAGCCTGGGCGTGTACAAGGCGGCGAGTGACATAGCGATGACGGAGTTGCCACCGAGACATCCTATCCGCCTGGATTTAGTCCTGAATTTCTGTGTGTTTTACTATGAAATCCTGAACTCCCCTAGCGTGCTTGCCGCCTGGCCAAAGCCGAGCTCGACACACTGAGCGAAGAGAGCTACAAGGACTCTACACTGATTGTGCCGTTATTACGAGGCAACCTCACACTCTGGAGTCGGGCGACGGAGGGGTGTTTCGCGGGGCAAGGGACCCGCGCCGGGGAAGGGGATGGACGCCTTCTTGGGGACGGCGTCCCGCCCCTTCCCCGGCGCGACTTCCTTGCCCCGCGACACACTTCTTTGCCTCCCGACTCCCTTGCCCCGCCCGACGCCCTTGCCCCGCCCGACTCCTCCACGAAGGCGTGGACAAGAAAAAAATGGAACATTCTAACGGGTCACTGGCGTGACTGACCGAATGGCACGGGATCCACCGCCACCGCCACCACGTGAAGCCCAACGAGGGCCGAGGGCCGAGGGTTGAGTGCCCAACAAAGGCCGAGTGATTTGCGTCGAAGACGAAGGCATTCAGCTGCGTTCAAGCAGTTGCTACGTGAACGAATACGATTTCGACGGCGAAGTCACCGACTGCGCTCTCCAATATCTCTAGTCGCAGTAAGTTCATCGAGGGGTAGCCTAACACTCTTTCTAACCATCCCCACACAAATTTCGCACATTTTTCTCTAAAAAAATAAAAAAAAAAATAAAAAAGTACCAAACGGATTGAGCTCGTTATCTGGAAACCTAAAATAAAACGATTTATTAATTTGTGAAACTGTTTATTCTGTTTTTTAGTGAATGCCCCGAGTTGTTGGCGTGACGAACTCAAGTTGGCGGATTTAAATATATTTTTCGGTCCAGAAGTAAAGAAATGTGAATAATTTTAATTTTTGTTTTAAAAAAGTCGTCGAGGTTTTTTTTTGCCATTTTCGGCGGTCACGCTGGCAATGCTTCGGAGCATTTACACCATCACATAGTTGGTCATCCGAGTTTTAGCGCGGATATTCACACGGCCGTGAAAGTTTTGACAGCGCCAGCGCCAGAGCCTGAATTGAGGGGCCTTAGAAACGGCAATTTATCTCGCAGTGCGCCCGAGTTCATTTTCGTCGGCGCCTGTTGCGGTCGACGGAGGACGTGGTCGACCGGTGAATCAAAAGTGTTTTACTACAAAATGTAATAATTGTGAGGCGGTGTAGCGACTGGAGTTGTTGTTGTTTGTGTGTTTGTGTGTTTGTGTGTCAGTATCTGGCCGAGTTCGCCTACAAGGCAGCGAGTGACATAGCGATGACGGAGTTCAGGAGTTGCCACGCACACATCCGATCCGCCTGACTGGACTGATCACTTGAAGTTTGGCTTGCCTGGCTGGGTGGTGTGACGAATTCTCGGTGCTTTCATGAATTTTTTGTACGGAGACAATTGGTTTGGTGGATGCTGAAGCTTTAGCACGGCGCAAAGCTTGGCCTGTTTGCGGACTTTTGGTACAGCGCCCTTCTCCCTGGGCTTGGCATATCTCCGATCAGGCGTCCGGTTGTTAATTAATTAAGTAACGACCGGACGCCTGATCGGAGATTTGCTGTGCCCGAGTCTGGGGAGAAGTGCGCTGTGCCAAAGGTCCGCGCACACCCCAAGCTTCGCGCTGTGCTAAAGCAGAAGAAAAAATCAAACTTCAAGTGTTCAGGTACCGAGAGAACAAGTTTTCGATATATTTATTGACTTATTTGTTTGTTTCGAATGTAAACTTGTATCAACAAAAAGATATCCAGAGGTAGCTTAATGGAATAATAAATTTGCGGATTAATGTTCTTGAAATTCGTGTGTTTTTGGTTGGGTTGGGTGAAATTACTCGCCGGCTACTCTTTCTAACCATTCACCACAAATTTCGTACATTTCTCTCTATCTATCTCTCTCTCTTTCTGTCATGTCAAAGAAAAAATTTAATTTCTTAAAAAAAAAAGAAACGGAAAAATAAATAAAAAATGTCGTTTTTGACGAGGTTTACTTGTAGTCATCAACGGATATACTATATGTGAATTTCCCGCGCGTGACTCAGTGTAATTACGAATAGACGATAACCGAGCAAATAAAAAAAGGAAAGAAAGAAAATATTAGGCCTAGTGAAGTTTTTTAGCTGGATCAAGAAACTCATTCCGAAACTATTTTCGAACAAAAAAAAGAAAGTTGCGAGGAAAAATATATGCGCCACCGACCGATCATCACTCTTTACTATTTATTTTATTTTATATTTCCTCTTCTTATTATTATTATTATTATTATTATTTCCTAATTAACGCTTAGATAACGATTGCTCAATTCGGCCGTTGTTGAAATTAGGCTCGAGTTGATATGACTCGTATTTTTTTTCCATATTATTTAATTCTGTTCGTACGGTTGGTGAAGGAAGAGGTTAGATGGTGTCGATAAGAAGCGAAACTATTAGCCGTTGGCTTAATGGAAAAATATTTTTTCTTCGCTCATATTGTAAGAGATTTCGGTCAAATCTAGTGGGAAAAGTGTCGAGTATTATTGCTCTATCTCGCTAATGCTGTCAATTTCTCTCATCCGATTTCAATTTCCCTTTTTCTTTTTTAATTGCGTCGAATGGAGGACCGACACGTTCTCATCCCAGATTTAAATCTATTTTTCGGTCTAGAAGTAAAGAAATGTGAATAATTTTAATTTATTTTGTTTAAAAAAAAATTCTCTTTAAAGGGCCAGAGTCGTGAAAGATTTTTTGCCGTCTTCGACGGTCACGAACGCACCGGAATATTTATTTTTGATCTCAGACTTAGCTGGTCAAGTATTTCTCCGTTGACGGCGATTGACGGCGATCATCGCGCAGGTCGAAACACCGGACTCTACCTAGTACTAGTACGTGCGACGACGAACCCAAAGACGTCGACCCACATACTAGTTGTCTGGTCGCGAGTTGTGATTGTTGGGCAACTCTGCACCTTTTGGCGGCCAATGAAGGCGTTTTTTCTTGTGCAACATGCTTAGGAATGGTTTCTTGTTTGGTTTAGCAGAAATAAATCCAAGTTGCAAGAAATAATTCCAAGTTATTGATTCAGAAACACTTTTGTAAACAACATTTGACAATTCATTTGCCATATCTTGCACAAGCATGCACCTATTCTTCTTCCAAATTATCGTAAGGCTCTCAGATCTCTCTTATCACATAGTTTAGGCTTTCCTGATCATCAGTAGTCCCAGTTTCTTTGAATTTTTTAAGTAGATTAGATACACTGGCTTGAGAACAATCAGTTCTTGTAGAAATTGCAGTCTGGTTAAAACCCTGTTTATGGAGAGCAATACTTTTAGCCTTTATGTCTTGACTGAGTTGTTTTTTGCGGCCCATGATGTATTTGCAGAAAAAAACTAATTTTAGCTATATGCAAGCCATATGGCCCATAACAAAATTGCATATTTATCAACTATTATGACGACAGAAATTACTAAAAAGAAATATTTAGAACTTTATTTAAAAATCTTATAAACTTTTTGGACAAGATTTCATTTATTATAAACTTATTGGACAGCATGAACTATGAAAGATAGGGATTGTAGGCAAAGTGCTTATCCCAGGAACTTGTTTTTTTTTTAAAAGAAAGCTTAAATTTTATGCTATTAAATGGTATGAACGAGTTCATTTCAAAACAAAATCCCTAGAACTCAGCAGTAAATTAATCTATTACAATTTCAGAAAAAAATAATATTATAAACTTTTTGGACGCATTGTACTTGTATATCAGAACTACAACAAAATTAAAACCAGTAACCAATACGCTTATCTTGTGGCCCTTGCATCTACACTTGTTATTTCTTGTATTTGAAATTTGGCCAATTTTCTTTAAACGGCTCTTGTACGTTTAACTATTTTAACGCGCAACAATACCGTCCAAAATTTAGACAACATTGAGCAATAAAAGTGCAGTGGGGTTTATCATTTAGACATTTAACACACATATTGTCTTCAATCTTCGTTGTAGGACAGGCAACTGATATAAAAAAAAATAAAAGAATTATAAAATACTTGTATTAACAAAAAAAAAATGGCCATGATTACTTCCACTTCAGCTGAAGTGGAATTAGTCATAGACTATTTCATCATGAAATTAGCTTTATCATATGTATCATACACTGATATGGTAGAGCTAATCCAAAGTGGAATTAGCCTGGGCTCTATCATAAGCTTGTGTCATACACTAAAAACATACTAGTACAATACAGTAGTTATTATTGATTTTACTGTACTTATTGTTGTCTTTACAAAATTTATTTCAGGCAATGAAATCATACGGTATTTATTTAAACAAGCAATTCATTTTCATTTGAATGACGAACGCAGCTTTTACTCGACTGCATTTTTTAACCTTTAAAGTGTAAAATTATAAATGAATAATAAATTACCTTCTTTCACCGGTGGCAGTGGTCGGTCTTCTTTCCCAATACAACACTTACCAGTTGTAGTATCACAGCACTTTTTCTTGTCTGAGCAATCTGCATCCGTGTCACAAGTTTTGCAATTTTTTATTACTGGTTTTACAGCAGGACAAGTAAACGCGTCTGGTGGATCTGTTACTGGTTTAATTGGCAGATCTTCTTTCCCAATACAACACTTCCCAGTTGTTGTATCACAGCACTTTTTTTCGTCCGAGCAATCTGCATCCGTGTCACACGTTTCGCAATTGTTTATTACTGGTTTTACAGCAGGACAAGTAAACGCGTCTGGTGGATCTGTTACTGGTTTAATTGGCAGATCTTCTTT
>JAQIXU010002376.1:0-12317 GCA_034701245.1 Strigamia transsilvanica
CGTGTTAACACTCATAATATGAAAACCTTCTGTGGGTTTTACGTCGTTTTGCACATTATCCACCTTCGACAAGTTGGCTATGAATGTACTTTTGCCTGCTCCATCTAGACCAAGAACTATCACTTTTCGCTCGGGCTGTTCCTCGACCTAAAATCGAAATTTATTCGTAATATTTCGACCTTCATTTCACCATTTCATTTTCATCTTATCACTTTGCTGGTGTCTTCAAATCCTTCATCTTGCAAACCTTGATGCCTTCGCTCATAATATATGAGAAGACCATATGTTGATATGCCTATCAGTATTCCCCCACCGACAACCAACACGGTTTTGATCCAAGGCGGAAAATTCCGCATTATAGAAAACATGTTTAATTTTGGACAACAACATAAACACAAGCGGAAGCTACGAGCTTGGATGAGCAATGCTGCTGCGCAGAAAGTAAGGTTTTAAGGCTTAAAGAGCCACGCAGCTCTTAGTTTTTTTATATGAAAATTTAAAACGGTAACTTATTAAATTTAAAAATATATATTATTCATTATACTAATATAAATATTTTTTTCATCCAAATTTACCGTTATTATTTTAACAACACAGTCGATTACGCAACCACCTATTCAGCGACCGGTTCAGTTCGGTCTGGTTTCGATCAGTTTTTGAGAGCATACGCAACAGTCTCAATATGGTTGCACATACTTTTTGGCAGAATTTCAATGACTTTGTACCCAAGTTAGCATTTATTGAAGATGATAGTCTTTCCTCTTTTGTCACGTTAATTGTGGAACTATAAGATATCAACAAACATTTTTTGTTTTCCTTTGAAATTTAAAGTAAAATAAGAAATCTGATGTCACTTTAGTAAGTGCGCAGTATAATAGCGTGAGGTAATGATTGCATCATTATTTGTTTGGGTAATTTTTTTCTTTAGAGCCGAGTTGAATTGACACTATACAATGGATGACTCCGATGAAAGAACGAACGGACCACTCGGTTCAACATCTATTTTTGGCCGTATTGTAGCTGGTCATTGTGACATGGACAGCATCGCATTTTCACCTTCGTCGTCGGAATTCAGTAATATTTATTAACAAGTTTAGAACGCACGTGCATTAAATAGAAATTCAATTTTTATCTCTTCAAGGTCCGTACGTATATATGCCGCTTCGAGAAACTACTAAACTAATCAACCAAGAACCAAGTGAAACCGGCACTACGGATTTTAATAATCCACGTTATGGTAAATGTATAATTAATTAACAATTTATTGGGTATTAGACACGCAGAGATTTGGTTTGAATCAAATTTATTTTTAAAATGTATATTGTAATACAGCGAGAAATTGTTTTATAATTTCATATTTTTTAATAAAAAGTATACTCACAATTACTGCGCACCAAATGGAACAAACGTAATGAAAACGTGATCCGAACTGCAGGTAACACAATTCAAAATTGCGTGTTTGCAGTTCGTTCGTGCGTCCGTCTCAGTTGCCTTTTTGTATTTTAAGCATTTTTTCTCTCTTAATAACTTGCAAGAATTACTTTTTTTTAATTTTAATTTTTGATATCTAGAAAGAAGGAACTCGAGACGAGATTCTATTTACTCTCCAAAGCGAAGAAACTCGAATTTAACAACTTCCGGTTTCCAGAGTTTCGACAACTTAGCACAAATAATGCGAGAAAACCAATACGGCATAATTGGGGAATTTGATGACATAAATCATGTGACTCAGAGTCTCCCCGCGACTCCTTTGACAACGCCACAAGCTTCTCCTCCTGGATCTCCAAAAACTGAACGCAAAAATTCGAAAAATGATTTTAATTGCGCATTGCCCTGGTATTATTCGGGATTTATTTCTGCAAATTCAAAACCTGAAAGCAGCAGTTTAGTATGTACGAGCGATAAACAAACAGAAAAACCTGTCAGTCAACAGGTTCGGAAGAGAAGCATTGGGTTGAGTTCGGAGTGTGCGGGAAAAAATCAGTTTCCGATGTCGGTTACTAATTTTTATCGTGAAAAGAAATATGCTTTTACGAATCGTGATATGAATTTTTTGGCGCCTACTACACTCTAAATTTGAAAATTTGAAAATTTATTTGAATTTCTGTTTGCTAGCTAAGTTTTGTTTTTTTTTTCTTAATAAAATAGGATTTTTAGTTCATCAAACACTTTGTAAGAAATGGCAAAATAAAAACTTAATCCGATCGAAAATGTTTATTTTTACTTGAGAAATGTTAATACACAAAAGTAGGGAGCGACTTGAGCGTGAATCTGACGGCAGAGGGCGCAGTTAAATCTTTAGATTGTCCATTTAGCTCCACGTGGTATTCGTAAACTCGCTAACTGCTAGAAACAAAAATGGGTAAACCTGCTGGAAGAAAAAATCGACAAAGAAAGAAGTTCAACTACGACACAAAAAGGAAGAAGTTATGGAAAAAACAGAACGCATTGCCGCGCATTAAATGGTTCGTACCAATCGACTACACCAAGCGTATATGCGATTGTGATTCTAACAATTGTTTTTCATAGCGATACAATAAGAGAAGCGTGGTCGAAAGGAGCAAGCACCGCAGCCAATTTAAAAAGAATGGGCTTGGCCAGTGATTCAAATGTGGCTTTAAGGATACCCACTCCAAAAGTTGACAGAAACCGCCGAAATAAATAAATAAAATAAATTAATCTAAAATGTGTAAAATTTACTTTTAGGAAATGATGCAAGCCGAATCCAGTTCAAAATCCGAAACAAAAAAGCCGTTTAGAGCGGTTAAAGGCTATGTTGCAAGAGGTGTTAATTTATTGTTACTTCCCACCTGTTAAAAAAAAAATTTTCTCTAACAAAAAAATCATTTTTACAGAGTTGGAAGACATGGCTTCAATGCCGCAAGAAAACAAGTTTCACGTGTCGGCGAAACTCGTCCAGTTTGCGACTTACATGATGGAGAAATATGAAGACGACTACAAAGTAATTTTTGTTGATTTTAGGGAAAATTTTAATAAGCAAAAAAAAAAACCCTTTTTGTAGGCAATGGCGAAGGATGTTAAGAATTATTATCAATATACACCGAAACACATCAAAAATATCATAAAGAAATTCGAAAAGTCTACATCTCAGTACAATGCGTATATGACTGTAAAAATGGATACAAATTGAATATTTATTTTTCTTTATCGATACAAATCGAATAGAAATCAATGTGTAATAAATATCTTTATTAAATGATTTCATTCTATGTCTATCTTGAAACTGGCTTGGAAAGTAGATTTATTCTCTCGTTTGCAGTTGCAGTTAGCGCTGCGGCTGAAACGATGAATGCGTTTGGGTTGAATTCTTGTTCCCAAATATCTAGTCGTCTTAGTCTGGGCTGAGCTAAATCAATGATTCTTTCGGTTAAAGAGTAGCATTTGGCATTTTCGTTGACAATAGCTGCCTCCGAAAAAGTTTTATTCGGTACGTAAGTGTAAATACGTCGAGCAGGCCTGGAGAGTCTAAAATCGTGAGGTTTAGTGCGGTACTTCATCGCATTTAAAAGCCGTCGGCGAAGCTGTAAATTGTAAAACGGAAAAGAAATAAAAGAAAAACACACTTTTAAAATAAAATTTAATTAAATATTTTAAATCTGAAAGGCGTCGATTTTTTTTTACATTTAAAAGTAAGAGTGATTGATTTAGGAGTAGTAAATGGAATAGTTTTTGAAACGAATTACTTCTTTCTCAAACTTTTCTTGAGACTCTGGTTTGCCTCTCGCCGATGGGATCGCCAACTGAGTTATTCGTGACGAAACACGAGTTGGAGTCTCACTTCTTTTCGATTTTCTGGGAGCGTTTTGAATGTAGTACTCGTCCGGAAGTTGTTTCGGGCTTGCTAAGGCCGAGATTCGTGGACTTGCCACTGCTTGCAACACTCGTGATGGAACATGCATCTTAGTGCTGTTGTTTTGGATTTTGAAAAATAGTTTTATTTTGTTTTATTTTGTTTTGAATGAAATAAAATCTCACTAGAACGTGTCCGGATCAAATTTCGGAGTGAAGTGAGAAGGTTTTGCAAGGTCCTCAATTCTTTTCGAACACACCGCTTGTTTTGCCATTTCAGTGATGATTCTGACGGAAGTTGGTTCTCCATTCTCATCTAAATTTAGGCTAATTCGATAGGGTAAATCGGTTAGAAGTAATATGGACTTTTTATGTTTTTCTAATTTACAAATCTCTTTGGGAATGTTTTCGTGAAGGAGTAGAAAGGCCGAGGATTCTTTTAGTGGGGACATAATTGAGTGCCGCTTTAGAGATTGGCCAAATTGGATTTTGTCCTGAATACACATTTGGCATCGGACTGAGAGAATAGTTTTGTAAGTTTAATATATTTTGTTTTTCAAATTACATCGAAAATACCTGTTTCTGTCTTGGTACTGATTGTACGCAATTTTCGGTTGAGCTAATTTTTGTATTCGTGTGGACACCATTCTTATGTCTTGATTTTTCTTTTATTTTATTCTTAAGAGATTATAACTTTTCTACCACAGCCACTTTAAATCTTCCATACTAATCATTTCTTATTAAGGAAAGTACATCACAACGAGAAGTAAATTTGAAAAATTGAAGTAAATAAATTGGTAGAAATACTGCATATACATTTTGGAAATTTGGATGACGGTTGCTACGTAACACAATAATAAGCCAAAACCATACGGATGTCTTGAATACTTTTGAATTTGAAATCAATATTGTCAGGTATTTACTTGTTTGTAGTTCCACTTTTTCCTACCAGGGGCCGACTTAGTATCTTAAAAAGCAGTAAGCATGGCGAAAGAAATGTTTTCGCCGGTTGTTATGCAAGGAACGACTCTGAAATCATCATGGAAGTCCGATAGGTACTAAATTTATAAATCAACACAAATCTTTTATTTTAAATATGTTATTTTTACAAACAGGGAAATGAAGAATAGTGAGAGTCAAACGGGAGATTTAGAAATAAAAGACTCGGAAACCCAAGCCATTGAAAGAGCTTCAGTTCAGGTAATTAACAATAACAAATAAAAATAATTTTTCCTTAAATCGTATTGAATTCTAGGTGCAGACACTAAGCTTAGAAGACCAGCAACTTAAACTGGCATCGTACGACGAAAAATCGTTAGGTGCATTTTTGAAACGGATCGCGCCACCTTTGATGAAGGAACTCGATAAAAATTTACGGTCGAACGTTTTTCAAGGCTACGATTTAATTAACGACGAGTCGACCGAACTATTAACGAAAGTGCATTCGCTAAAATATTCCGAGATTCCAAATGTTAATTACTTACATGTTAATTTCTTTATTAAAAGTCTAATGTGATTTTTACACTTTTTAGATGTACGGGTGTACCGGAGTTTCGTGGAATTGCACGGGCACCGTCGTCGCTGTTTCGTACGGATATCGTCAACATGAGAATTGGTGCGACACTGACCATCATGGAAGAATATGCTCCTGGAGTTTGGACAGGGTTGACTTTGACCCAAACACGCCACATAAAAAATTTGAACACAAGTGCTGCATCACGTGTGTACAATTTTGTCCCGAAACGCCAGCCTTGCTCGCTGCAGGCACTTTTATTGGTGGATAAACACAAACAATTATGTTATTAATTAATTTAACTGAAAAGTAATCGTTTTTAGGCGAAATATTGTTATTTGATATTTCTGAAAATGTTGATTTGTTGGTGTCGAGCACTGATACTGGACAAAATGGTCATCACGATACCGTTACTGATATTGCGTGGGTTAAAAATGAAGTCGGCAATTCACAATTATTATTGGAAAATTATATTGGAAATTTTATTTTATTTGTATTTTTAGCTCGTCACCTGTGGATTAGACGGAAAGATTCTAATTTGGGAACGGAATACGCAGAATGTGAAACTGAAATTAATTAAAGCGTATGTTTAACAAGAAACAACATGTCGCATTTTTATTTTATTCGATTTTAAATTATTTTTTAAATTTAGATTTATCGTTTTGGCCGGTAATTTACCTCGAGCACTTGGTATAAAAAGCAGTCGTCAAGCTTCAGAAGTTGGGCGTAAGTTTTCACTATTAAACGTTGCCAAAAAAATAAAATTTTAATTTCTAATCTATTTCTAGTCACTTCGATCTCGTTCAACGTGGAAGACAAATCTTTATTTTTAATTGGTTCGGAAGGAGGAGGAGTGTTCCAATGTTCAAAAGAATCACAATATCCATCGAACTGTGAGATATAATTAATTTACTCAACTATTTCGATTTTAAATGGGGTGTTTTTTAATGTCAGCCGGTGTTCTATTTGTTATGGATGTAAAAAATCCTGTCGCTGTTTGGCACAATCCGCATAAAGGTCATGTAAACGGCGTCGCTTCGTCGCCGTTCTCAAGAAATCTATTTATTAGCTATGGTTTGGATGGAGAAATTCGAATTTACAATTACAACCAAGTATTATAAACGCAGTGCTGTAGATTCTCATTAGACCGGTGATTTGATGTTGATTTTTGTAGGCAAGTGCGCCACTAAGTACTATATATTCTGAAAATGTGCCAGTTAAAGCTGCGTGGTCTCCGACGAAACCTTTACTCGTTGCTGCAGTCACGGGTAACGGATTTTTGAATTTATACGATTTGCGGTTGACAGACAAGCCTATTGTTTCGAGAAAGCTTACTGAAGAGGGTTTGAGTGCGTCAGTTTTGGAATTTAGCAACAAAAAGTAAAGCGTTTTGGAATTTTCACGTAGTGTGGGTCTAATGCTTTTCCTGTTTGTAGTTCCAAGTATCTAGCAACTGGAAGCGAAGATGCTAGTGTACAAATTTGGTCACTTCATGAGAAGTTGGTCGTTCCCGCTTCTCACGAATTGGAAAGTCTTAATAAAATGGGAAAAATAATATAATAATGTGTTTAAAATTAACTTGCTATATATATTTAGTTCTGCACAATTAATTTAACCAATTTTTTTATGTTCATTAATTTTGAAAGTAATGTAGGAATTTATTTAAAATAAAATAAGTATTTTCAGTTAATGAATTTTAATAGAAAAAAAAAATCAAATTTTATAAAACTGTTTCATTCGACCTGGATGTCTAGCTACCCCTAAATTACATCGATTTGACTGTGTAATAACAATTAAAACGTGTGCAAATTGCTTATCATCAGCGTTGAATTACTTCCTCATGCACTTAAATGATTTTTTTGAATCTGCAATTATAAAGAAAAGAAGAAGGAAAAAAAACTTTTGATTTGTCGCCGCGGCAGTAATTGAGTTTTGCAGCGCAGCGCCAGTGCTAATTCGAGCCGATAGGGTAAATGCAAAAACAATTGTTTTTTCTTTTTACTTTTCTCTCGGGAAGACGATCGTTTCTTTATTTTTTATAAGAAACTAAATGGCATTTTTAACAGCCATAAACGATACATTAAGGTATTTAATGTGGGATTTTTGGTCTTTTCAACCAATTGTGTTTTAACTCGAAATTTCGTTCGGTTCTTGCAAACAAAAAGAGGTTTATAAATGAAGGGATTAACACTCACCAAATCAGAGCTGGCAGTCTAGGATAAACTATATCCTCGAGAGCAGAGCACCGAAGACACTAGTCGATTCATCCAGTCTTTAAAAGACGCGTTTTTCATGTGAATTTATTACACTGAGAATTCGATTACAGCAAAAATCTACAATATATTTATTTTGTGTTTGAGCATTAATAACCATAATGAATCTAGTTTCATACTTTATATTTTGTTTTTTATACACCAAAATACATCTTGATCGTTTGAATATACATTTAAACCACTCTGTAAGGCCAATTTTACCAACATTTATAAGCCTAAAAGTTTGAAGCTGTAAAGAAATTGAGAAATTTAAAAATTAAAACGTATTAGAACTTTTTATGGTTGATATGGAATCGAGTTCCATACTATCCACACTGCGTAGGCTCCTATCCAAATCCTGACCCGACATTTGTCGCGATCTGCCCCTGCGACAGTCGCAACGCAAAGTGCGACGGAATGCTGCTCTGAAGTCAGCGTTAAACAATCCATAAATACACGGATTAATGGAGGAATTGATATAACCTAGCCACGTTATGGCACTTTTAGCCTCGTACGGTATATCACACGAAGGACAGAAGGGTAGAATGAGGTACATTAGGAAGAAAGGAAGCCAACAGATGCAAAAAACACCCATTATCAAGCCAAGAGTCTTAATAGCTTTCGAGTCGGAGGTAAATCTCTTTGATTGCTTTTTAATTCGTTTCTGCTCGTTTTTGGGCACGTGCTCCATCATCCTCTCCAAGCGTTTGATCTCCCTAGACTGTTTTCTGGCTATAAAAAATATTTTTAGGTAAATATAAAACATTATGGGAGAAGGGAGATAGAAAGAAGTCAGCGAAGATACGACGGCGTACACTTGGTTCACATTGAGACTGCAGTCGGTCATTTCCTTTTGGAAACTGACCGGTTCGTCCGAATACCAACCCAGCATGATTGGTATGAAGGAAATCGATGCACTAGCTACCCAAGCGCCAGTAATCAGAATGGTAGCTCTTCTTTCATTCATTATGGCTTGGTAGAGCAGTGGACTGGTGATTGCCCAGTATCTATCCAGAGCTATGATACATAGATGGAGAATGGATGCGGTGCAGCACATGACGTCACAAGAAATCCATACGTGGCAGAAAACAGGACCGAAGCTCCATGTACGAGTTACGTCGTACACTAGAAGATATGGCATCACCAGGACGGCCACTGTGATGTCTGCAACGGCTAAACTGGTCATCAACATGTTTGTTATGGTGCGGAGATTACGGAAGGTTGCTACCGCCATGACAACGAGGACATTACCTGATCAATAAATGGAAAATAAGATTGTTAATGGTTTTTATTTAAGCAGTAATATTGTTTTTTTGTTCGAAACATTCCAAAATTGACAACAAAAAAAGATACTAGACGTCGTATAAGTTATTTATGTTATTTTTTGAGTTTACTTGGCAGTGGATGTAGTCTCTAAAAATATCAGCCACAATCAACCAAAATAAGTTGATGTTTCGGTGGTAAAAACATACTGGGGAAAAAAAATTTAAAATGTCATGACATTTTCTCCATCTAAACAAATTTTTAATTTTTTTTCCTTCAAAATGTGTTAAAACATAAATATAAAGTTTGGCCGTATAAGTTTGTAACAATTTTCAATAACGCATTCGAGGACTGTCACGTTTTACAATTTGTTGCATTTGATTGCTTAAGATAGCACTAGTTTTGAATTTTGCACTTTAATTCAATGTTTTCATGTTAAACGCTAAAAATAAATGGCACCTAGGTGATTCTTTCAATTCGTTGCTTGAAGATGTTATAGAGGAAATGGAGAAATTATTGCTTTGCTTTTGCTATGACAAGAACAGAACGGGTTGCTACGGATACAACAGTACAGCAACATATGTGGGTGAAAAAATCTAAGCTTACACTGACTGTAAAGAGAAGCCGAGAAAGCAAATATGTGCATCGTGGGTTCTATGTTTGTGCGTGTTGTTTTCGAATTTTTTAAATTTTATTTATTTATTTAATTATGAAGAGCCCTTATAAAGCTGATTAATAGCAGCTGCTTTTTCACGCTGAATGAAAATGAAATAAATTTGCCAAAGGCGCCAGAAAATAAATATAAAAAAATTGTTGAAGTGTCAATAAAGCCGTTTGGGATGCAGTTGGAATTGATTAAAGCCCAATCCAATCACATTTTGTCTGTGTACCTGAGAAGGAAGTAGCGTTCGCGCAAAACATCACCTGATTTGCATTGAAAGAAAAATTGAATGTGTCACGAAAGAAAGAAAAAGGTTCTCTGTCTGATTAAATTTTTAATGTAACATTAACATGTATATATGCATCTGGCGTGTTTAAATTGTGGTTTAAGAGATTACGGCGAAGGATTATGAGAACATTTTATGTAATCCTCAATTGAGTGACGCTTAGTCTAATTTCTAGTCACAGATGCACGATTACAAATAAAGTGTGTTTTTTTTTTTTAAGTTTTAGATATGTATGCAAATTGATAAATAAATAATTGACTGAATAAATTAAGCGAGTTGTTGGTTGTTTTTTTTTGGGATGAAATTTTGTTTTGCAAGATGTTGTTATAGTTTGTCCTAGATCTGAAGAGAACTATTTTTGGGGTAGCGAGCAACATACTTGAGGAAGGCCAGAAATGTTGTTGTGATGATCTGATTTGATGTGGAAACTTTAGTGCATCGTCAGAGCGAACTATTTATTCTTTTTTTATACTGTACTGTAAATTGTTATTTGGAAATTCCCCATTGGGTAGATTTTTTTTCTAAAAATTCATAGACGTTCACATAGATGCGTAGTTTCAACATAACTTTGAAATCTTTCCTTAATAAAACGGGTGTATAAATTGTGTTCCGCAAACTCCCTGATGAAAATGTTTTCAAGCAGCGAAAATGTAATCAAAATCTAGAACGAACACATCTTGATGGGAGCTCATTTAGATTCCCTCATGTAAGTATTCCTTTTAACACGATGTAAAGTGTGTATAACTCAACAAAGTGAGCAATTCGTTTATTTTAAAATGCAAAGTGCAAAGGCTACTTCAGAGCGAAAGTCATAAGGGAGGCCCCATTACGTGCGGAGAAAATTGCAGGTGCTTTAAAGTGGAATAAAACACCTGAAGCATCTTGAATCAGGAACAAGTTCCCGTGAAAAAATCGAGTACCTCCTGTTCCACATTCTCTTATTACTAAAAGCGAGCCCGTAGGACACTAGTGGTCCCCGAGTTCGCTTGCGGTAGAGTCTGTCTGAATGGAACATTTTAGATTGGGGACATATTGTTAATAAATTTAGTATTACCGGTGTCTAATATTGAAATCAAAGTGTTACTGTATTCGTTGTAAATGTGTTTTATTTGAGTGTCGCAAAAGCCCCTATTGCTAATCATTTAATTTGACACAGTGGAAACTATCGAGCTGTGTGTTGTCGGTTTGCAGACCAATAAACTATTGATTTTTCAAACACACAGTACCGGCATGCCATATGCCACTTTGACTGTCAACAAAGTAAAAGCTGCAATAAATTGCTCGTTAGGTAATTCAATCATTGCTGTTAGTTCTGGTAAAGATTGAAATTGTTATTGATATTTAATAAATTATGTGTAGATGCAACTTGTAAACTTTACGGCCAACCTACTTAATGGCACGTGACAGTTTCTCGATTAATAAAAAATTTAGAGAATTTCATTAACTTCGTACTTTTAATTAATACATGGAAATGAGCTCATGGCATTGCGTGAAAGAGTAAAAGTAATGATGCTTAATTTACATTTCATGTTCTTATTTGCAGGGGGAAAAAAATTTGCAATTCAAAGCATATAAAACTAAGTAAAGAACAAGCCGAAAATTTCATTTATAATGTAAATGGAGTTCATTTATAATCTTTAATGATGATTCAGCATGCTTGCGCGATTGATGTATGGAGAGATTCTAAAATGTTAATGATTTAGTGATTACTTTAATCCAACCAGTGTTCGGAAAAGTAGCATGAGTAATTGCATTCCTCTAGATTAAACATATGTTATTTGTTTTAATTATTATTCTCTTCGTTTGGAGAAGATGAGCAAAATTAAAGTGTCGGCTGCCGGTGGGGATTTGCTGTCTTTGACAAGAGTCTCGGTTTCTGATGGCTTTTCTTTACGCCACTGATTGCACAGTGTCCAGTTACACCTCGTTTCTTCCTTATCAATTTCCTCCTCTCAACCATGGCACCCTTTGACTGGGAATTAAGGAAGTCGTTATCATTGCTTGGGCAGGTGACTTGATTTGTGTCTTTGAAATGTTAATTTTAAAGAACAGAATCGATTGGAATTTAAAATAAAAGTTTTTCCCATCCGTATTTAATAATCCAAAGGCGAAAATGAAAACCAGCTTTATGTGTAATTAATTTTAACTTTATTTTTAGACCAAAATGTGGTTGTTTAACTTAAAACAAAACAAGGGAATTTAGAAATAGAAATATTCTGAAACCACAGGCACAGGCTTAACTATAACCAAGCCATTTGATGCTATAATTGAAACCATACCTGTGGTGATCTCGAATTTATGTAACTAAATAAATTCGAGCGTGCTTAGTATTTCTCCCTTTTTTCTTCTGTCTAGCCCCGAGATATTACAAGTGGCACAAGCCAACTGTAATATCTCGCACAAATATAGTTTTCCACTTGATAACTGCGATTATTAAGTCTTCTCGCGTAATTTCGCAGCATTCACTTTGGAATCCGCTCCAAAGTGAATTCACTCATCATTCCCTTTGTTCCACTCTGCAGGACCACCGTG
>JAQIXU010002377.1:0-12310 GCA_034701245.1 Strigamia transsilvanica
TTATACCTAAGAATATTCCACAACAAATATACATAATTACACTTAATTACTAACGGTTATTGCACTGTTCCACTACACGCAAAGCTACACGTTCGTACGACGTGTCGCGTTACGAACGTGTTGCGCGTCGCTGATCGAACTTGTAGCGTTACGATCGTGTCGCGTAACGAATGTGTCGCGCGAAAAAAAAGTTCAAACATCTTTGGATGAAATTGACAGTGCCGGATTTACGTATAAGCAAAATAAGCAGCTGGCATATGTATTTATATTTACTATATATAAAGAGATAACAGTGTATTTTTTAGATTTTTTAATATTAAACTTTTTTTGGGGGGGCCTTCCAAAAAATTTTGCTTAGGGGCCCCGCAGTACCTAAATCCGGCTCTAAAAATTGAGATGGTGTGCGGTATTCTATTTGCACAGGTTTGCGGTGATCCGGGTTTTTTATCTAATAAAATATCACCGTCGAGATGCCACGAGGGACTTAAAGTCTACGGCCGTTGCTTAAGCCTAGGGTTTATGAAACGATTACTCAATAGTTATGTGAAATAAACACAAACATAATGATTTATTAAACAGAATATACATTTGACTAGGAATATAATGGATAAGAAAATGGAATGAAAACATGAACACAATACACAATTGGCTATGGCATCAAAATTCAAACTCTTTAGAGTTTCTTTGCAGTTCTGGGCCTCCGCTGCAACTTGCCGGCGTCCTTGGCAAGAGCGGGAAAATCACTTCAGATCGATGCCCAAAGTGATGATGATTAATATCGCATAGGATATTTGATAATCTAAATTATCAAATATGGAGGCTAGACTTGTAACTCATACAAGCTCATCAGAGACAATTAAGAGAATCCTCAGATACTGATCAATACTTAGCGATGAGAGCGTAAGCAGTGAACGTGTGGTATCAGTCAGGATGTTAAATGAGCACAATAGCTTGGCCCAGGCCAGTAATATGCTCATCAAACCTACACACACCAAGCTATTGTGCAACAGTTAATAACAGATTCTGTGCATTTCTGCATAGAATCTGGGGATCTAGTTTGTAGCTAGGGTGTTGCCCCTAGATACAGAGTGAACTTGAAAAGTCTTTAAGGTCGAAAAAATACAAAAAAGACATCAGAGATCATGTGACAATAAAACAAAATACCATGACGTCTGGTTGGAATGTTTAATACCTATGTACTAAATTTTAACTTTTTTTTTATTAAAATGAATGCTATAAGGAAATTTTAATTATATTTTTCATGCTGCATGAGGTTACAATTTGTTTTCGTGCAATTTAAATAGTTGGTTTTATTCAGTTGCTTTTACCCATTTTTCCATTCGGTCATTAAATGTCTTTACTTCCGAGCAAGGCTGTTGCAAACAAAAAGTATGATTCATTCTATTTGCCAATACAAAATCACCAACTTCAACTTACTCCTTCAGCCAATTTCGTGTAGCTACATTCCCAGAAGTTCTGAAAATATTTTGTTTAATTCATGGAAAAATATTTCAAGAAGAAATTCTAAAGTCCACTTACAGGATTCGCCTTGCACTTGTCAAGTTCATCGCTAACGGCTTTCTTACTCTAAAAACAAATTTTTATATTGAACAATAGTAAATGTTTTAAAGAAAGTGCCTTGATTTATAATAATTATTGCTCCAGAAACTTTTCAAACTTTCCATAAAAGTTATCGGCATTTGTTTCTAATATTTTTTTTTTGGAAAAAATAAATTTTTGTACCAAAAATTCAAAAATTCAGTTGGACTCTCTGGGTGGAGACTCTCCACCCAGAGCATTCAATCACGGCCAACGAGTGGACCTAACGGAACAAGAAGAACCACTCATTTGGTGTACATCATTACATCATTACATCATTACTGAACACCTCATTTTATTTTCAACTATGTTATTCTCAGCGATCGTATAAATTTTATGGTCAACTATTAATGTTGGCTGATATCCGTCTAGAATAAAAAGTTATAACTTGAATAAAATGTTCTATTCAAATTCGTATCACTATTAGTTTGACTAAAATACTTCATTTTTAAAAGACAAATAAAATGGTTCCACGTTATAAATTAGGTTATATTGATGCCGCGCTGTTTTGATGCGCGCTGTTTTGTTCGCGCTATTTTGATGTGCCACCAAATAGGGTACGCTATTTTCTCTATAGGCCTTTCGACAGTTGCTGGTCATTTTAAGAATTCTAACTTGTAAAAAATCCTAACACTGGTTGATTCAAACACTGGCTAATGATTGTGGATATCAAATTTTTCCTGTGGAAATAATTATTGAAAACCATTGCAGTATTTTAAAGTTACATTTTCTTCAGTTAAACTCAGTATTTTCTTCTTGAAATGATCAAATGACATTTCTTCGTCAGTTGGTTTCCCCTAAAAGAAATTCCATTTCATCCAAAACACCTTAATTCATAATCATAAAACTATGTAAACTTACAGAACCCAATTTAGTAGCCAAACAGATGTACCACGACTTTTGATCTTTCTGTAAAAATACAATTTAGCTCGTTGTAATTGATTGTTCATCTTAGCTTATTCCTCTAACTTACACCAATGTATTCCTTTGAGCAGTCCGTTGCAGCTGTATGCATCTGTTCACAAAAAACAAGCCATGTTTAATGTCAGTATTACACGAATATAAAAATTGTCATGGCACTCAACATATCTGACTTTTTAGTTTAATATTTGCAGCACCTGCTTTGATTTTTAGATTTATGAAAGCAATAATCCAATTAAACTTACAGTTAAAGAACAAGTTCAATGTAAATTAAACATTTGCTTCATGTTTAATTGGATTTATTGCTTTTGTAAATCTAAAAATGAAAGCAGTTGAGCCTACATTATATCAACTTCTTACCGTTTCATTGACGCATATTTTGAGGTCATGTTCAGTCTATTGTATCATAAACATCTCTGTTAATACAATAGAATTTATAAACACATAAATGTATCCATCTTACAGGAGGTGGAGTTTTTTCTTGACATTTCTTCAAGGTTGGAGCCGCTAATCTTTTCACGTCATCATGAATGTGCTATTCAAAATCAATTTAATAAGAATAATTGTTATTTGTTTACTTTTTACCTTTTCTGGTTGCCCCTTTATAAAACAGTTCTGAAAAACAGTAAAAATAATTTTATTATAAAATCCATTAAATTTTTTTATAATATATCATAATTTTTACCCCCTCAACCGCGATGACCAGACAAAACAAAAAAGAGAACGCAAAAAGAGATTTCATTTTGAAGAGTTAATGGAGAACAAACAGTCGACTGAAATGATCCGGCTTCGTTGTTGTAACTACTGAAATGGGGCAGCGCACCAACCCATCATGCAATTCACTTTTTATTATAATCCTAATATATTTTTATTATTGAATTTTGTGCGTGCAACAACGCACAATTAAGGATATGCGTGACGTTTCTCAAACTTAATGATTCTGCATTACTTTATTTGAAAAATAAATATCTCCTGTTACAATCAATTTTCCATTTGAATGAATAGCCATAAAAGATTCCTGTGTGAAGTAATTTTTTTTTAAACTTGGACATCATGAAGAATATATTTCCTGGTGAATGAATAAAAATTATGTCGTTATAGTTACTACGATAGAATAATGGGAAACATTTTTATCTCTGATGAAATTCGTTGCATATCAACATGGGAAAACTCATCAGCGATTTAAAACCGGAACGGCATTCTGGTTTAAAATCTTTTACCGGGATGGAGTTTCGGACAGTTCGGACAAAAAAAGACGAAAGTCCAATGGAGCAGGATAAGGATCAACGCCGAAGTTATTGCAGTGTGTCAACAGTGTGGGCAGCGATGTGCGGACATGCATTGCTTATGTCGCAAAGTCTACTTTCTCGTTAAGTGATTGTGTGCAAAAATGTTCTGGGTTCCATTTTTATGGTATCCTGACGTCCAATCAGAGTGCACCTTTTGATTAACAAAGGGGCCCTCTGGATTGGGTCAGTTCCCCATCAGTTAACCCTCTTAATCTTTGGCGCTCTACAGTTGCCATCAACTGGCTTTCATGCCGTCTGGCGGATTGTGGCCAAAGTAGAGTTTGGACTTGTGTAGGGTTTTTGTGGGTGGCTTCTCTATCCCTCACTATGCTACATTTATTTCCATGTATTTGAACAATAAATCAATGCAGTGTGAACGAAATGAGTGAATGGTTTATTCTGCTCTTTGAAACTTGAAAACTCTTCAAGGTCGAAAAAATACAAAAATGACATCGAAGATCATGTGACAATAAAACTAACTATCATGACCTCTGCTGGGGATCTTTAACACTTTAAACTAATTTTTATTATATTTTTCGTGCTGTGCTGTATGAGGTTACGATTTGTTTTCGTGCAATTTAAAGAGTTGATTTTATTCAGCTGGTTTTTTCCATTCTTCCATTCGGTCATTAAATGACTTTACTTCTGGACAAGGCTGTTGCGTACAAAAAAATATGATTCATTCTATTTGCCAATACAAAATCACCAACTTCAACTTACTCCTTCAGCCAATTTCTTGTACCCACATTCCCAGAAGTTCTAAAAAAATGTTTTGTTTAATTCATGGAAGAATATTTCAAGAAGAAATTCTAAAGTCCACTTACAGGATCGGCCTTGCACTTGTCAAGTTCATCGCTAACGGCTTTCTTACTCTAAAAACAAATTTTTATATTGAACAATAGTAAATGTATAAAAGAAAGTGCATTGGGTTCTAATAATTATTGCTCCAGACACTTTTCAAACTTATCGACTTTCGTTTCTAATATTTTGTTTTTTTGCAAAAAAAAAACAAAGAGAAGAAAAAAAAACATTCTCATGTTGTGCCACTAGCGGATCCAGGGGAATGGCCAGTGGGACCATGGCATAACCATTGAAAAAAAGGTTATCGCACTTAATATTGTGTTTTAGAGGAAATGTGATTGAAAAAGGAAATTGTATTCCTGTTTTCAGAGCAGTCATGGTCCTTGAACAAAGGCTCTTTTATGCATGAAAAAAATTTGGTGCCAAATAAAAAAGGTTGGCAACTAACTTGAACAAATATTTGCTAAAATACATTTTTGCAACAAGTATCGGAATGCGTTAAATGAAGACTGTCACGGACATGCGATTTGGGCACTGTGGCGTCCCCTATTTCTTTTAAATTTGCAGACGCGCTCTACACCATAGGCCTTTCGACAATTCCCGGTCATATTCAGTGATGTTTTAAGAATTCTAACTTGTAAAAAATTCTATCAAGTTGGTCTCAAGAATAACAAGTGGTGACTATGCTCACTATCTTATGGCCATTCAAACACCGGCTAATGACTGTGTATATAACATTTTTCCTGTGCAAATAATTATCAAAAACCATTGCAGTATTTTAAATTTACATTTTCTTCAGTAAAACTCAGTAATTCCTTCTTGAAGAAATCAAATGACATTACTTCATCAGTTGGTTTTTCCTAAAAGAAATTTCATTTCATCCAAAACACCTTAATTCATAATCATAAAACCATGTCAACTTACAGAACCCAATTTAGTAGCAAAGCAGATGTACCATGACTTTTCATCTTTCTGTAAAAATACAATTTAGCTCGTTGCAATTAATTGTTTATCTTAGCTTATTCCTCCAACTTACACCAGTGTTTCCCTTTGAGCAGTCCTTTGCAACTTTATCCAACTGTTTACACAAAACAAGCCATGTTAATATGAACATTTCACGAATAAAAAATTGTCATATGACACCAAGAGATCAATAAATAAGAAAGATTTTTTTTTTTTTGCACTTATGTCTCAACAAAATCTGCTTTTTTAGTCTAAAATGTGCAGTTATGAGCACCAGCTTTCATTTTTAGATTTATGAAAGCAATAATCCAATCAAACTTACAGTTAAAGAACAACTTCAATGTAAATCAAACATTTGCTTCATGTTTAATTGGATTTATTGTTTTTGTAAACCTAAAAATGAAAGCAGTTGAGCCTACATTATATCAACTTCTTACCGTTTCATTGACGCATTTTTCGAGGTCCTGTCCACTCTAATATACCATAAACATCTCTCTTAATACAATAGAATTCATAAACACATTAATGTATCTATCTTACAGCAGATGGAGTGTTTTCTTTACATTTTTTCAAGGTTGGGGCCGATAATCTTTCAATATCATCCTCAACGTGCTATTCAAAATCAATGTAATAAGACTAATTTTTATTTGTTTACTTTTTACCTTTTCTGGTTGACCCTTTATAAAACAGTTCTGAAAATAGAAAATAGAAAATAGAAATCTATTAAATGTTTTTATAATATATCATAATTTTTACCCCTTCAACCGCGATGACCAGACAAATCAAAAAAGAGAGCGCAAAGATAGAATTCATTCTGAAGAGTTAATGGTTCGCAAACAGTCGACTGAAATGATCCGGCCTTGTTGTTGTACGGTATCTAAGTAACTACTAAAAAGGGGAGGTGCACCAACCCATCATGCAATTCACTTTCTATTACAATCCTATTTTTTTTTTTATTATTGAATTTCGTGCGTGCAACATGAATAATAAAGGAAATGCGTGACGTTTCTCGAACTTAATGATTCTGCACCAGTTTATATCACTGTGAAAAACAGTTGATGGATGAAAAATAAATATCTCCTGTTACAATCAATTTTCATCATTGCCTGAGCACATACAAAAGAAATGATGTAGGTTCCTCTGGGAAGTAACTTGGACATCATGAAGAATAGATTTCCTGGTGAATGTATACAAATTAGGTCGTTGTAGTCACTACAATAGGATGTGGGAAAAGATTTTTATCATAGAAACCCACTAGAAAAGAGACCTTGAGACACAATCCGGCGTCATTACCTTGCACAGAGACAGTAGAAGTTGGGGAAAATATAAACAATTGAGAAAACAATTTACGCAATTGTAAATTTGTCCAACACAGACAAATTAGTTCAGTAAAACATCTCAAAAACGATCAAAACGTTCGTTTTCATTGTAAATAGCTACGGAATTGTTCATTTTTACGATGAAAACGAACATTTTCATCGTGAATAAGCGATGAAAATGTTTTCATCGCACACAAGGTATACAATTTCGATCGCCCCTGTATCCGCCACTGAAGCCGGCGCAAGGTAGGATCGAGCTGTGTGACCATACAGATTACTCAAAATCAAAACAATGAACGACGGGGAGCACTAAAAAATCGCACAGTGCGCTGATAGACCTGCATATAATTCGTCCATGGGCGATAAATTAGGCCCATTCCAAAGCGCAAACTGTCTCTGATTGCAGGCGCCATCTAGTAGACACAAAATAAAACAAAACAGTATTGTATACAGCTACATCATTTAACACGAAGATCTACGTAGAACGTAGTCAACGTAGTCAAGAACTGTTATAATAAATATGTTTTATTCACAATAAAAGCTCACAAATACAACTTGGTCCCCCAAACTCAATACAACCCTTTAAATCTTGAACATGGTTGTTTTGAGATTCGTCCCCCAAGCATCATTACGAGATGGAATACGAGGAACTGTGTATAGGACCCGCTTTATCGCACATAAATGGATTCGATTTATCGCCCGTGTGCGAAATGCAACGAATTACTCGCGCTTTGGAAAGGACTCGGTTTATCGCCCATGGACCGTGTTTTAATTAATTGTATTTCTTTGGTTTTATTCCTTGTTTCTTTTATTTAGTGTTTAACTCTGAGGCGGATTTGTGTTAAGTGGTAAGTAAGTTGAACTTCAATTTAAAATGATTTTAAACATGGTTATTCTTAGCGTGTTACCTCCGGCATCATTACAAACTTGGACGAATACTAGTCATTAGTCAAATGTCAACTAAAAAGATTTTGATTGTAAATTAATATTGAATTTTTTGGATCGGAATTAGATTTATTTGATGTCGGTAAAAAATTAAATATGAAAATAAAAAATTTGAGGTGAATAATGGGAGTTTTTGTGAGTGACTGCTGTGCCATCTTGTGTGGGTTGTACTTGACTGCGAAACATCAATTTCTTCGTTGTTGATTTTATCACGTGACAGCATGGTGGAAGTTGATTTTTTTTTACCAGATTTCTTTGGTTTTTGATTGGATGGTTTTTCATTGAGTTTTGCACAGTTGTTTTAATTTTTAATTTCACATTTTTTGTTATTGTTTTTCTTGAATTAATTAATAGTTGTTTTTGCAGATGCGGCTTAACTTCGGGGATCGAACGAGAACCGGTGTTTTCAGCATGGTATGGCCGTTCCCAGTAAAGTAGCTTGCTAATACAATTTACAAAGAAAACCCAAATCCAGATTACTAGATGAAATTTTTTAAAAAAATTGAAAACAGCATCTGGAATTTCCAGGCTGTCACCCGTCCAAGATGCGAAAAATGACGAACAAACTGTGCATCTTTACGCTTATTTGTGCGATTTGAATCATGTTTTCGTGAGATCTGAGCAAAGGGCATTTCGTTCACGTTGATGAAGAAGTGAGTTTGCTTGGTATTTTGCATTTTATTTTTATGAATTTCGATTTTTCTAGGGGCTCAGAAGTTTCACTTCTACCGCGCGAGTCTCACGCATATTTTTATTTTTTTGCACTTCTGTCTGAACAAAATCTAATTTTTTAGTCGAAAATGTGCAATTATGAGCACCTGCTTTGATTTTTAAATTTATGAAAGCAATTATCCAATCAAACTAAGTAATTTCGAGATCACCACAGGTTTGTTTTCCATCCACGCACTAAAGGATATCGGCTGCATTGGGATCCCAAGCTCAATGAGAGCGTTTACGGTAATAACCATTACTCAAAATAGAATTTTTGTTGTGGTTTGAACAATAAATCAATGCAGTGTGAACGGAATGAGTGAATGGTTTATTCTGCTCTGTGTGTCTAAAGCGTGTAAACTTGAAAATTCTCCAAGGTCGAAAAAATACAAAAATGACATCAGAGATCATGTGACAATAAAACAAACTATTATGACCTCTGGTGGGAATATTTAACACCTTAAAGTAATTTTTATTATATTTTTCATGCTGTATTAAATAATTGGTTTTATTCAGTGCTTTCTTCCGTACTTCCATTTGGTCATTAAATATCTTTACTTCCGGACAAGGCTGTTGCGTACAAATAAATATGATTCATTCTATTTGCCAATACAAAATCACCAACTTCAACTTACTCCTTCAGCCAATTTCTCGTAGCCACATTCCCAGAAGTTCTGAAAAAAAGTTTTATTTAATTCATTTCAAGAAAAAATTCTAAAGTCCACTTACAGGATCGGCCTTGCACTTGTCAAGTTCATCGCTTACGGTTTTCTTACTCTAAAAACAAATTTTTATATTGAACAATAGTAAATGTATGAAAGAAAGTGCATTGATTTCTAAGAATTATTGCTCCAGAAAGTTTCCATAAAAGTTATTGACTTTTGTTTCTAATGTTTTGTTTTTTTGCAAAAAAAACGGAAGAAAACAAAAACGTTCTCATGCTATGCCACTGGAGGATCCAGGGGATTGGCCAGGGAGGGTCATGGCCACCCCTAACAGAGAAAGGATAAAAACCATGGATGTCGACATTTCCCGTCGCCACGCGCCTTTCGCCGTGCTTCCGCCGCCTTTTGCCGTGCTTCCGCCGCCATTCGCCGTGCGTCTGCAGCCGCTTGCCGTGCGTCTATCGCCGTTTGCGCTGCGTCGATCACCGCCTTATGCCGTGCTTCCGCCGCCTTTTGCCGTGCTTCCACCGCCATTTGCCGTGCGTCCACCGCCGCTTGCCGTGCGTCCACCGCCGCTTGCCGTGCGTCCACCGCCGCTTGCCGTGCGTCTATCGCCGTTTGCGCTGCGTCGATCCCCTGCAACAAAAATCAATTCGAATTAAACAGATGTGAGACTAGAAATTTTGGCCAATTTTAACCGATTTGTACACTTTTTAAACCTGCTTTTACATGTTTTTATCCATTTTGAACCTCATTTTGCATGTTTATACAGTTCCTACATCTGCTTTTACGTATCTTTTCCACTTTTAAATTTGTTTTCAACCTTTTTCATGCTGCAAACCCTTTTTACATGTTTTAACACTTTTCAACCTGTTTTTCAACATTTTTACCTATTTCAAATCAGTTTTTAAGTCAACTAAAAACGGGTAAAATCATGTTTTACAGTTAACGTGCGCATGCGCAATGGGAAAATCAATTTCCCAAAGTTCAAAACCATCAGTTTTAGCTTTTATACGTAAAAGTTATAAGTTACAAAAAAGTGGAATTGCAAAATGAATGAACTTATAAGTTATAGCTCATAAATCTATAACTTATAATTTATAACTTATAAAAAGTGCAATTGCAAAACCTCTAATTGGAAAAGGAAATTGTATTCATATGTTTTCAGAGTAGTCATGGTCCTTGAACAAAGGTTCCTTTATGCGTGAAAACAATGTGGTGCCAAATAAAAGAGGTTGGCAACTAACTTGAGCAAATATTTGCTAAAATACATTTTTGCAACAAGTATCGGAATGCCTTAGATGAAGACTGTCACGGACATGCGATTTGGGCATCTTCAGTGGTATTTTAAGAATTCTAACGGGTTGGTATCAAGAATAACAAGTGGAGACTGTGCTCAGTATTTTACGGAAATTCTACCACTGGCTAATGACTGTGTGTATAAAATTTTTCCTGTGCAAATAATTATTGAAAACCATTGCAGTATTTTAAATTTACATTTTCTTCAGTAAAACTCAGTGATTCCTACTTGAAGTAATCAAATGACATTTGCTCGTCAGTTGGTTTCTCCCGAAAGAAATTTCATTTGATCCAAAAAACCTTAATTCATAATCATAGAACCAAGTCAACTTACAGACCCCAATTCATTAGCCAAGCAGATTTCTCCATCTTTCTGTAAAAATACAATTTAGCTCGTTGTAACTGGTTGTTTATCTTAGATTATTCCTCCAACTTACACCAGTCTTTTCCTTTAAGCAGCCTTTTGCAGCTTTATTCAACTGTTTACACGAATAAAAAATTGTCATATGACACCAAGAGATCAATAAATAATTTTTATTTGTTTACTTTTTACCTTTTCTGGTTGATCCTTTATAAACCAGTCCTGAAAAACAGTAGAAATAATTTCGTTAGAAAAACTATTAAATGTTTGTGTAATATATAATTTTTACCCCGTCAACCGCGATGACCAGACAAATAAAAAGAGAGAACGCAAAAATAGAATTCATTCTGAAAATTTAATGGGGAACAAACAGTCGACTGAAATGATCCGGCCTTGTTGTTGTACTGAAAAGGGGTAGGTGCCAACCCATCATGCAATTCACTTTTTATTATAATACTATTATTGTTTTTATTATTGAATTTTGTGCAAGATGAATAATAAAGAAAACTAGCTGCCCCGCTCATCCTATTGGATGAACATTTTTCTAAGGGTGCGGCGGTCTTTGCTTCTCATTATTTTTTTTAAAGTGACTCATAATTGTTGGTTTATTATTTCTAAATATATTTTTAATTGTGCGTCGGCTGCAGTCTGTATGAATGTCTTTTTTTTAGAAAAAAATTGGAAACAGCATCTGGGATTCCCAGGCGGTCACCCATCCAAGAACTAACCAGACCCAATGCTGCTTAACTTCGGGGATCGGACGAGAACCGGTGTTTTCAGCGTGGTTGCCAGGGCCGGCCGGAGGGCTGTGCGAGTGGTGCGCCTGCACACGGCCCCGCACTTGAAAGGCCCTGCGCCGGGCTGGTTTCGTACCAAAAACGTGACCTGAGCGTAACAAAAACTTCACCATAATTGAAATCAGGCGGGTAGTGATATGTTCGTATCATTTATTGTTTTCGTTTCGTATTGTTTGTTTTTATTCGAAAATTGTTGGATTTTATTCATTTTAATTACACGCTGGAAATAAATTTCTTTATTAAACTCATTTTGGTAATTATTTCGAAAATACGAATTTGCGGCGATGGGAATACGGGATGACGTCATAACAAAGACGATGTGTAATTATCTGATTTCGCGTGGTAAGAATTCAACGGATTTCGTCGTTTTATTAAAAACGCAAATAAAAATTATTCTTTTTCCACACTTTTAATTATTTAATTCATTTAACTATTTAAAATTTATTAATTTATTTTATTAATTTCTCGGAAAACCGATAGAGGGATTCTCCCATTGCTCGCTTAGTTGCGTCAGCTCGACAGGAGTAATAAGTCGTCGATCACCCAAACGACCGCTGTAAATCCAAGTTACACGAACGACATTTTGAAATGCTCAAGTTGATTAAACGAATCGGCCGTACCCACCTTGCCGGTTGTCGCC
>JAQIXU010002378.1:0-12299 GCA_034701245.1 Strigamia transsilvanica
ATAAAAATACTGCTTTTGCATAAAAAAATACTGATTTTGATTAAAAATACTGATTTTGATTAAAAATACTGATTTTGATTAAAAATACTGATTTTGGTACAAAAAATACTGATTTTGGTATAACAAATACTGATTTTGGTATAAAAAATACTGATTTTGGTACAAAAATACTGATTTTGCTAATAAAAATACTGATTTTGCTAATAAAAATACTGCTTTTGCATAAAAAAATACTGATTTTGATTAAAAATACTGATTTTGATTAAAAATACTGATTTTGGTACAAAAATACTGATTTTGGTATAACAAATACTGATTTTGGTATAAAAAATACTGATTTTGGTACAAAAAATACTGATTTTGGTATAAAAAATACTGATTTTGGTATAAAAAATACTGATTTTTGAATAATAAATACTGATTTTGTCGAAAAAATACCGATTTTGTTCGAAGAAATCACTCATTTTGCTAAAAACTACTCATTTTACGAGAAAAATCCTCCCGACAGAGCCCACTTTATTTCTCCTAACAAACCATCCCAACCACCCCCCACAAACCCCACCAAACCAAACTCACCTTCATCTGCAACCCTTTAACCTTCGCCCGATAATGCAGAATCTCCCTCTTCAAATTCCGCTCGCTCTTCTGCCCAACGCCCAAATCCAACGCCGTTATCACCTCAACCCTCTCGCCCTGCTTCTCCGAATCACTCCGATTCCTCGCAACTGCCACCTAAAAAACAAAACCAAAAAATAAACAAACAAACAAACAAACAAACAAACAAAACCCAGTGTTGCAACTTGTTCACAGTCATGTGAACGCGTTCATAGTTCAAGTTCACAGTCATGTGAACGCGTTCATAGTTCAAGTTCACAGTCATGTGAACGCGTTCAGAATCACGTTCAGTTCAATTTTCTCAGACACGAACTAGTTTAAGTTCATGAACTTGAATACAAAGTTCGCGTTCATTTAACACAAAGTATTGGTCATCTTTTTGCATTTTTTCTTGAATTTTCTTGAAATTTTTGTGTTTTCAATCAATTTTTGTAAAATTTCTTAAAATTTTTGTGTTTTTAATCAATTTTTGTAAAATTTCTTAAAATTTTTGTGTTTTTAATCAATTTTTGTAAAATTTCTTAAAATTTTTGTGTTTTTAATCTATTTTTGTAGAATTTCTTGAAAATTCTTGAAATTTTTGTAAACTTTTGTAAAATTTCTTAAAAATTCTTGAAATTTTAGTACATTTTTGTAAACTTTCTTAAAAATTCTTAAAATTTTCGTAAATTTTTGTAAAATTTCTTGAAAATTCTTGAAACTTTCATAAATTTTTGTAAAATTTCTTGAAAATTCTTGAAATTTTCGTAAATTTTTGTAAAATTTCTTGAAATTTTCATAAACTTTTGTAAAAACTCTTGAAATTTTTGTATTTTTTTGTAAAATTTTCGAAATGTATGTCACTATTTGATCTGAACCAAGGTCAATGTTTTCGTTCAATTTTAAAAGTGAACGCATCTGTCCATAAACTAATGAACGCGTTCATGAACTTGAACTAAAAGTTCATTGACAACCCCCTTACCCTCCAATTCTTCAACTCCGTCTCCGCCTTCTTATGCGCCTTCATCACCTCCTTCAACTTCCTCGTCAAAACCCGAATATTCGAATCATAAACCCTCTGCCGCTCCTTATACTCCGCTTCCAGCCCCTCAAACCTCCCCTGGGTCACCGAATTCCTCCCATCCATCTCCAACACGTGTTTCATAAACGACACATTATCCGTCTGCGTCTCCACCTCCGCATTCCCCCTCCGCACCCCCGAATTCGCCCTCCGCAACGCCTCCATCGCGTTCTGCATCTCGTTCCGCTCCTTCAGATACTTCTCCACTTGCTTCTCCCGCGTGTCCAGCGCTTGCCTCATCAACAAAACCTCGCGTTCGAGCTCGTCGCGCGGGTACGATTCGACGCACCCCTCGTCGCACGGGTCGTCGAGAATCTTCGTGCCGTCGGACAGGTCCTGCGAGTTACGTCGCACGCGTTTTTCAACGTTTTCGTCCGATTTTTCGCCCGGAATCGACTTCAAGATTTTTTCCAACTCGATTTCCGTTTCGTTTTTATCGATTTTAATCGATTTTAATTCGATTTTGACTCGCGACACCTCATTTTCGAGGTCCGCGCACCTCCGAACGACCATTTCCTTCTCTTCCCGCACCCTGGCGACGACGCCCTCCAATTCCGTCCTCTTTTCCCGACTTTCCGTCAACTTTCCGTCCAATTCCGATCGATTTTCCTCCAATTTCCCAATAATTCCGTCGCGGGACTTCAATTCGCTCGCGTACCCTTCGTAACTGCTCTTGAGCGCGATGATCTTCTGATTGGCCGCCGCGACCGTCGACTCCATCTTGCTCCTCTCCTTCAGCAGCTGCTCGACACTCGCGTCCCTACTGACCAAATCCGTCTTGATCTTCCTGAAATTCGCGTTCAGCTTGACCAGATTCTCCCTCACGACACTCAGCGCCTCGTCCACGTCCCGCTTCTCCTTCTCGGCGGCCGCGAGCGCGATCTCCGTCGCCGTCTTCGCGTCCCTCAACGCCCCCACCTGCGCGTCCTTCGACTCCAAACGCATCTCCAACTCGCCGACCCTCCCCTCCAGCACCCCGCACGCCCCCGCCTTCCTCTGCACCTCCAAATCCCTCTCGCAAACGCTCTTCTCCGCCACGGTCAACCTCCGCATCGCCTCCACATAGCTCGCCTCCAACTGCCGAAAACTCTCGTTTTTCGTCGAAATTTCGGCCTTAAACCGCCGAATTTCCTCCTCGAGGTCCTCGACCCTCCCCCCGGACGTCTCCTCTTCGACGACCCTCGTGCGAGTGACCAACGACGCCTCCGCGACCCCTTTATCGGCCAATAAACTCGCTTCGCGGGCCACCATGTCCGCCTGGATCGACTCCAGGTGTCGCATCAACGTCTCCTTCTCCTTGACCGCTCGCTGCTGCGTTTCCGTCAGCACGACGCGCAGCTGCGCGTTCTCGTTGCGTTGTTTCTCCGTCTCGTTCCTCCCGGCCACGACGCACCCCTGGAGGGTCAAGATCTCCTGCTGCATCTTGTTCCGCGACTCCTGCAGCGCGTGCAGCTGTTCGCGGTACCACTCGCGCGATTTCTGCAGCGCGTCCATCTCGCTCTTGACCAGCAGCTGCTCGTTGACCGCCTGGATCTTCGCCTGCGTCGCCAGTTGCGCCTCCACGTGCAGTTCGCCGATCTTCGCCTTGAGACCCCGCACGGCGCCCTCTTTCGTCTCCAGCTCCATGCGCAGCTCCTCGCCGTCGACGCGGAGCCGCGCGTTGCACTCCTCCAGGTCCCTGACCTCCTCCTTGACCTGCGCCAGGTCCGTCGCCTTCGCGTCCAGGCTCATCGCCAGCTGCGCGTTCGATCCGTCGCTCGTTTTGTTCATCTTCTGCATGAATTGCAGCTTGGACGCCATTTTCTCGCGTTCGCAGCGCTCCTTGCGGCACTCGGACGTCTGGACCGCGACCTGCGTGTGCGCGGCGGTCAGCTGGTCGCCCAGCGCGCGTTTCTCGACCGTCAGATCGTCGAATTGCGCGCGCAGCGTCTCGATTTGACCCTCCAAATTCGCCTTCTCGCGCTGCAGTTCGAAGAAGACCTCCTGGCTGACCACGAAGCGGTCCGGTTCGAGGCAGTCGTCGCTCACGACCACCCCGCCGTTGCGGCCGAAGACCACCGAGCGTTTGTGGAAGTCGGGGTGGTCGTCGGGGAGCGCGGGGACCTCCAAGAGGAGTTTCTTGATGCGGTACATCTCTTCCTCGATGCCGCTCACGCTGCTCATGTCCGACATGTTGGACGCGAGGGACTGCGTCTCGAGGAGGTCCGAGTAGTTGGAGTCGAGTTCGTATTTGTCGGAGTAGGCGGATTCGGTGGATCCGATGGAGCGGGCGTCGGATTGGTCAGATTTGGGGGTGTGGTTGGGGCGGGGGTCGTGTTTGGGGGCGATTTCGGGGTTGTGGCGGGGCGTGGGGGGCGTGGAGGGAGTGGTGCGGCGGGTGGGGATGGGGGGTTTGTGGATTGGGGGGATTGGGGGGTCGGGTGGGGTTTGGGGGGTTTCGGTGAGGAACCAGGAGGGTTTGCGTTCGGTGATGGTTGTTATTCGGTCTGGGGGGAATTTGTGGAGGATTTTGTGGGTGGGGTCGTTTGGGGGTGTTTGGGGGGTGTTGTGGTTGTGGTTGTTTGTGGGTGGTGGGGGGAGGTGGGTGGGGGTTTTGGCGGGTTCGGGTGATGTTGGGGTCATTCTGTTGCCTGAAAAAGAAAAGAAATGTTGGTTAGGTGGATGAATAAGTCGAATAATGTGATTAGTTTGATGAATAAGTCGATTAATTTGATGAATAAGTCGATTAATTTGATGAATAAGTCGATTAATTTGATGAATAAATTGAGAATTTGGCATAATTCAATGAATAAATCGAACATTTCGCATAATTCAATGAATAAATAGAAAATTTCGCATAGTTCAATGAATAAATCGAAAATTTGGAAAAATTCAACGGATAAACCAAAAAATTCAAAAGTTAATCGAAAAAAATCGATTAATGCAATGAATAAATCGAAAAATTCAAAGGTTAAATCGAAAAAATCGATTAATTCAATGAATAAATCGAAAAATTCAAAGGATAAATCGAATAATTCAAAGGATAAATCGAAAAATTCAAAGGATAAATCGAATAATTCAAAGGATAAATCGAAAAATTCAAAGGATAAATCGAATAATTCAAAGGATAAATCGAAAAATTCAATGGTTAAATCGAAAAATTCAATGAATAAATCGAAAATTTCGAATAATTCAATGAATAAATCGAAAATTTCAACGGATAAATCGAAAATTTCGAATAATTCAATGAATAAATAAAAAAAAATCGATTAATTCAATGAATAAATAAAAAAAAATCGATTAATTCAATGAATAAATCGAAAAAATCGATTAATTCAATGAATAAATCGAAAAACTGATCAATTTGATGAATTAATCGAAAAATTCACTAACAAATCGAAACCAGCCGAAACAAACCGAAAATTCCAACAAACTAATCAACAAAACACTAAACAACTCTCAAAATCTCAACGTTTCCACACCGATATTTGACTGCTGCAACGCGAACGTCTCGCTAGTATCCCGCAAACACGTCAAATTCGACTTAACTACGTTTATCTCCGCCGCCTTCTTCGAATCAGGCTTCAACGCCGCTTCGACCGTACTTATCACGTCAGGATTCATCTCATATATACATCTGGCAACCTTAAAACACAAAAAACAAAAATCAAACAAAAATCAAACAACAAAAACAACAAAAATCTACATCGGCCGAAATTCCAGGATAACTCGGGTCCCTGCAACAACTTCCGTTCGAGGCACTCAAAACCCTCTGCGACGATTTCTCATGAACTTGCGGAAGATCAAACCCGTTAAACTTATCCCCTACAACCAAAAAATCAATCAATTCCAAAAATTTAATCAATTTAATCGATTTTTTGTACTTTCGATTGAATTTTTCCGCGAATTCACAACTCCGCTATCCAAATCCCGAGAATCCAAATCTAAAAAAAAATAAACAAAAATAATTAATTAAATAAACACAATATTTTTTAAAAACATTTTTCACAACTCTTTTTTATCAAATTACTCATTTCGCAAACCCCGATCGAAAAAAAAACCACCTGCACTCAACGCATCTGTCGCCACACTCCCGATGTTCATCAATAGATTTTAATATTTTCACAGGTGCCATGTGACGTCACTAGACGCAATTTCTCATTATTTACAATAGGAACTTCCCATTTTATAACCGGGAATCACGAAATTGCGTCAATAAAAATTCTTTTTTCGATAAATAAAAGCAAATAAATGCACGAATTAGTCGTGTACGTTCACCTGCGTGCGGTGTGAATGAATTTCGCAACGAAACGTGCTCGTTTGCGAGTAGGAAATCGGTATTTGCGTCCACCACGTTCGATATGGGATCTTCCAGTTCACTTTCGTATTCGGGATAATCCGAAGCGTCAAAGTTAACTTGTTTTAACTTGAGTTGAAGTGTTGCCATGACAATGGCTCATCATTCTTCCGTCCCTGAAATGTAATAAGATTTTTAATAACTCGTTGGGTGACATTTAAACAGGTTTTCTGTGCAATATGGCGATTGAGTTTTTCGATTTTTTTTCAATTTTTTTCATTTAAAAATTTTTTGGTTTTAAATTTTTTTTCGGGGGAGTGATTTTGGATGTTTTTGGTTCGGTTTTGGGTTTTTTTTGGGTTGTTTTTTTGGTTAAAATCGAGTAACAACTTGTTAAGGCAACGTGTCAGCTGCTGGGGTGGTGTGGCGGAAGCGTCGTAGATTGCGCCATTTTTGGCGTGTTTGTATGCGTTTAAGTGGGTTAGGGTCGGATTGGCAGTTTGTCGCGTATATTTACATAGGTTTTCTGGCTGGTAAAAGAGAATGTGCATGTAGGAATTGAATAAATGAGGTAGTTCCATCTGGTTCTTTAAAAAGTGCACCATTTGCACCAATTCCTGGTTTCGCGAGTCGCTCTGGCGGTGGTTTTCGTCGATGGTTTTAAAGCGCGCTCACTCTAGGTTCGAGCGCGATATTCAAAAACCAAATTATAAATGTTACAACGGAAAGTGGAGATCTTATTTCGAAAAAATATCGAAACAATTCGAATAGAATTTTAGTTTTTACTCGGGATCAGCTAGGCAACTGAAATTGACACCAGATGTTGTCGTTTCCTTATTGCACAACACAGCGCCGTAATAATTCCTCGTTTTCAAATCAAAGACGTATTATGAACAGCGATCACAAAGAACTTTATTTCGTCTCAAATAACAATAAAAACGTACATCTGCATTTTCTAAAACTCTGAAAATGTTTTATTTTATTTAATTTTTTTTTTTGGTTTTGAAATTTTTAAAAATGATTTTTTTTTTTATTTGTTTATTTTTGTTAAACTTACACATTAGCTTATTTTATGGATTTTTTATAAAGCCATTATTGACAGCAAGCTAGTTCTACAAAAGTATGAGATCTCTAAATTAAATTTTTGTTTTCTAGAAAAGGGGTTTCTGAATGTGTTTTTTCTTTTTCTTTTATTTTAATTTATTGATGAGGAGGAAAATTGCAGCAAAAAAGATTATTTGGCAGCAACCTACAAAAGAAAAAGAGAAATAAAACTAGTTAGTGTTAATGGCATAATTAAAAAAAAAGATTTCCTTTCCCAAAATAATTAATTGTGGATGTAATGTGGTAAGAAAAAACTGATAGAAATTCACTTGGAAATTGAAAAGAAATGACAGAAAGTTCTAAGTTGCCTTTTCGGTCTTCGTGTGAGAGACTTCGAAAAGAAAAAAAAACAAATTGCAGCAAATATAGTGATTAACCTTAATAGTGTCTGATTTCTGTTTGGTCTTAAGGACCATGAAATGATTCTGCAACAGCATTAAAGAGCAGATCCATCATATCAACCTCAATTGGCACCAAAACTGAAAAATCCAGACCGCAGTCGTCTAATTCTCCGACGACTGCGCTGCCCCATTTCCTTCTCCTTCAAGAGTGATACCGATATCGGCACAATATCGGCACGTATTAAACCAATTAAACTACTCTCATTATCAGCAATTGATCGATTCTTAAAAACCGAGAAAGTTTTTCGGGACACTGGGACAAAGCATCCAAAACCCGGACGTCTGGTCGTCCTGCATATAGTGGCCAATACAGTTGGTGCAAATTTTAGGGTATGCCACTAACCATGGAAATAAGCATTTTTAGAAATTCTTTCCTATTATTTTGTCTCATTTTTAGTGGCATCAATATAGAACATCTATATAGACATTCTATCTTGTGGCTATATGGTATCAATATAGTGGCATGTCCTGAAATTGTATTTAGGAATTGACTTTAGTAGATCTTGGTAATGATTTATTTTTTTGACATTTTACTCACTTTGGCATTGCAGTTCTGTATTGATTGAGGAAGGAAAAATGATGGAAACAAGAGTACAAGTAATAAAAGAAATCATGATATGCATGCAAAAAAATATAAAATTAAAAATAAAAAAAAAAAGAAACAAAAAAAATTTATTAAAAAATATTGTTCACCTAATACAAAATACCAGTGGTGACAAAAATAACGATTTTACCATGATAGAATGAAAAATAAAATTATACACACAGCTATAACATAAAAGATTTCTTTACGGAACATCATGCGTAGAAAACTAAGCAGTGATGGAATCGGAAATAAAAAATAAAATCGAGAAAAAAAAAATTGCAGAAACGTGCATCATGCAGAATACAAATAAATAAATATTCATTACTAACAACAATTTTTAAGTATTTAAATATTTCGTTATGTAGATCAATCAATGTCAACTTTTAAATATCTAATTCATATTTAGTATATGCGTATCCACACTGATAATCTTCGATGTAAAATAAAACCAGAAGTCACAAAGAAAAGTAAGCGGCAATGAAATACACTATGCTAATTCCATTTGGTTGAAAAATCATCAATTATGCAGTGAAATGTCTTGTTCTATTCACATATTATGCAAAAAATGCAACTTTTTTGTCTTCAGCACTTGATTTATTAAAAAAATTATTATTATCATTATTATTTGTAATAAATGCATGCAAACAATAAAATTAGCATAGAATAAGCAAAAACTTTGGACAAAGTGCCTAATGGTAAACAATCAAAGCAATGACTGGTAGAATTTCAGTTCAAGACATTGATGAAATGTGAGTATGTTGATTTAATAATTTTAAATTGGTAAATTAAAAAACAGCCATTAGGCATGCCGAAGTTAAATTGGTTTGAGATCCAAGTTAAAAACAATTAATTCTGAGGGACTAACTGCATGAGTAGAAATCCAATTTAGTGGCAGAAAAAAGCAATAATTGCATTCAATTCATGAAAGGAGAAGAGACTTTTCCTTTCCTTCCTTCCTTCCAAAAAAGTGACTTTCGAATGAACGTACCCCCACATGACAACACGCGTGTCATTTGAAAGCGACGAAGAAAGTCGAGATTACGTTCTTCAAAAATCACTTTCTAAGGTTGACTTTCTTTAATAGTGACGTAAAAAGCATCACTTTTCCGCCTTCTAAAAGGAAGGAAAGTTGACTTTCTTTCAAGAATTGAACACACCTAATACACTCGACCCTTGCTTTACGGCCTAGATAGGTTCCGGAAAAGTTGGCTGTAAAGCAAAATGCTGTATAACGAATCAGGGGCATGGAATTTCCCGATTTTGGGCCGTACCTACGAAACATTGTGGGCCGTAAGTCAAAAAGTGCCATACTTTCCTAAGACCGTTATAGCGAAATGCCGTATAAAGAGCGACCGTATAACGAGGGTTGAGTGTACGATACGTTAATTTTTTCCTTCCAGGATGTCACAATAGCTATGCCACTGACTGTAGTCTCTTTTCCTGAAACGTTACCATTGACTTCTGCTTCCATTGGTAAAGCCAACAATTGCACTTACCAAAAATATGGAATGTTCTTTCTTATCACTAAACTTGATATGCATAACAAGCTTATCATACATAGAAAATTCAGTGTGGATACATGTGTTTTTTGTGTTTTAACTAGTGCCTTGTGAAGAAGCCTGGGAAATGTGTTCAGTAGATAGCATTTCGATCCCTTTCCCATTGACCATAGAAACTAACAACTGCTGGAAATCTGCCAACTCCTGCCCCAGAAGATCCATGCTTGCTGTTGGCGGAAGAAGTGAACCCACCTGACCCCCATCCGATGCACCAGATTTGGCGGTTTCGTTCGCTTCGTTTGGCCGCGAGCCTATCTTATCTTTGGTAAATTTTGTGCCTCCTGGTGCTGGCTTAGTCAATTTCCTATCACCGTCACCACTTTCTATGCTCAGCCGTTTGGCCTGGGCCAACAGAACTGGTTTGTTTGGCGGTACCGGAGGCGGAGTGCCACGAACAACGGCCACGGGTTTTTTCGGCGGCTGTGGGGGTTGCGGATGGCCAGTTGTGGTTGATCTTGCAAGCGGCGCTTTTCCACCAAAAGTAAGTATTTTATTGCCCAATGTGTTACTATGTGCATCCACAGAATTTGATGATGGTTTTTCCGGTGTAGGCGCGGTCACAGTGTTTGGTTTCTCGGGTGAAACATCTTGCACACTCGGCGTACTCGCTATGCCGTGTACCAGTCTTGCAACCGGTTTGGAAGTTACAGATATTCCTGGTGACACTGTACTGTGTACAATCATGGTATCTCCAGCTTGTGCAGGTGCGGTGACTCCGGATAAGTTTGTTTCATTACGCCCCGTGGTAAACTTCTGACACTGGGTCACGGACTGTGGTGAGGTTGATGCAGATGCCAGTGAAGCTGAAAATAAACACAATATTTAAAATATGAAGTTGAAAAGTGATAGACTGTTACACATTTTGGGGTTATCTAATGGCCAGTTGCATACTTCCTCCAACAGGAGAAATGATTGACATTGAAAATTGATAGGCAGATGTTATTGCCGGAAGTACCCGCGACTGGCGTGTAACTATTTCAAACGACAGCTGCCAGTTGCTACCGCCTGCGTTCAATTCTTGAAGAAAAGTCACTTTCCTTTTTGGCGCTTTACGTCACCATTAAAGAAAATCAACCTTAGAAAGTGACTTCCGAGAAAATAGATCTCGATCTACTTCCCTGACTTTCTTTGTCGTTTTCGAATGACGCGCACGCTCATTCTGTGGTCATTCGAAAGTCACTTCTTTGAAAGGAAGGAAAGGAAAAGTCACTTCTCCTTTCATGAATTGAATGCACCTATATCTCCCTGGTCATTTTTCCCTCTAACAAGTGGGGGAGGGGGCTGGTGGCCCTCCCTAGACCCTCCCCCGGTTTTTCTGCTGGCAGTGTCCACTCCAAAATTGTTAAATCTAATGGTTTCTTAATGTGAGGTTAATGAATGTACCTAAATTGGATTTAGTCGCTTGGTTTGGTTTAGTTGGAGGGGTCGGAGGAACAGCTTGTTTGGAAGTACTTCCAACAGTTGGCCGATCGGGTGAAATAGGTACACGAGTACCTGAAAGAACAAACAGGTGGATTATTGTTGACTGACTGATTTCTTTGAACTGAAGAACTACAGAAAACCTACTTTAACCAATCAATGCAATTTAGAATGGCATTCTATTAGAAGCTTAAAATAAATTGTATAGCGTTATAAACCTGCTGTGTCTTGTATTTCGGTAGGTTCCGAACGAGTCTTTTGCTTGAGAGTTGCAACCTCTAAAACGAGTGAATGATTGACATCTTGCAGTCTTGCAGACTTATCGGATTCAGCCGAGATGGCGTCTTTTAGTCGGTTTCGTTCCTCTTTGAACAGTGCAAGTTGCTGCTCTAGTTCGGCTTCCATTTGTAATGACTTTTGACTCTCCTCTTCTAGTCCATCCACCATATCGGCTAAGCGACCTTTTTCTAGCTGCAGCACCTGATCAAAACACATGGACACCAATTATTTGATGGAACTCAGCCCGGTTTGAATGACCGGTCCAGGGCCGGCTCAAGATAGGATTGAGCTTTGCGCACAATGAAAGACGGAGTTCTCAAGAAAATTCGCATGGCCGACCATGGACCAGTCGTTCGGTTGACTGACGTTCGGATAATCAGTGCTTCTAATATTTCTCTTTCTTTTTTACCTTTTCCAATTCTATACAACGTTGACGTTCTTCTAAAAGCTTAACGATTATTCGTTTCCGCTCCGAGAGAAGTAGCAACACTATTTGTTTTTGCTTCGACCTTTCTTGTTCTAAGATGGAGGCTATTTTTTTCATCTCCTTTTCTAGCTTCTTATTATGCTGCCGCTCTAATTCTATCTGAAAAAGTGAACAACATTGCAGACCCTCAATACATATTCATCCTATTATGGAGAGCACGCCCTAAAAATCATTCGAATTATCCGGCAGTGCCGGATAAAACAACCCCCAATTTCCCAGCAGGCAGGGCCGGATTTACCTATAAGCAGAATAAGCAGTTGCTTAGGGGCCCCATCCATCGAGGGCCCCGGAAAAAATCCCATAATTTCCCATGAAAAGATGTCGATTACTTTAGATTTTATTTGGCAAAATTACAAGACATAGCTCCCGACAAAACGATTCGGCGGTAGCTTAGCGTCTAGACCAGCGTTTCCCAAAGTGTGCTCCGCGGAGCCCCAGGGCTCCGCGAGATACCTCAAAGACATAAAAGAACTATGTAAAAATAGGATTAGGGGCTCCGCACACAATGATTAG
>JAQIXU010002379.1:0-12294 GCA_034701245.1 Strigamia transsilvanica
TTCTTCGTTATGGGCAGCCAAAGTGAGACGATGAGTGCTGAGAAAAAAGTATTTGATACTATTTGCCAGGGGTTGTAGTAATAACCCGGATCGCCGCATGTTGGGGTACCTAGCCAAATCACCTCTTTCTGCCTGCCGGGGCACTCATTTTTCTCACCGCTAGCATTGTATGGTGTGCAAATAGACGCAGGTGGTGGTTGAAAGTGTTCAAAATTTTTTCGAAATACATCAACAGCTTTTGGTTCTGTCAAGAAATATGAGATGCGGTCATGCATTTGGTAGCAATAAATGATAAAACAGATGACAACAAGCAATGCCCAAAAGACACGAAATGCGTGTGAACGTGTGCGGTCTAGAAGGATGTGAAACTCTGGTGCAATTTTCTTATCTTTGTCGATAAACTCAATGATCGAAGAAATGCTGGCATGTCTTTGATTAGGCATCGTAATGATTTCAACCACGGTATCTGGAAGTTTAAAGATTGAGTAAAAAGCGGTGCTCTAAACTTATGTGAACCCAAATAGAAAAAAATGGAGTAAAATGGCGAAATTAATACTGATAATTAATTCTGGTCTCTTGTGACTCACAACGGACTCACCTATTCTTCCGGAAACCCAAGAGAATATTAAAGACTAAATGCTCAGCCACGGAGTCAAGAGAAATTGCTGTTCTCGATGAGCAGTAGCTGCAACAGTGCCGTTGCTTAGCAAGATCCAGCTGTGAAAAGTTAAACGTATCATTATTGAATTAGAAATCAAAAGTAATTAGTTGCAATGTTAAACTACATTACAAGTTTATATAGTCAACATTAAAATCTAACTAAACATTAATTAATATACCAGCTGTCCCGCTCATCCTATTGGATGAACATTTTTCTAATGGGGTAGCGGCCTTTGTTTCTCATTATTTTTTTTTAAAGTGCCTCATAATTGTTGGTTTATTATTTCTAAATCTATTTTTTAATTGAGAGTCGGCTGCAGTCTGTATGAATGTCTACAAAGAGCAATGTAATGGCAGGCCCGCTCATCCTATCGGATGAACATTTTTTTAAGGAAGCAGTGGCCTTTGGTTCAAGGAGGGGAGGATAATAGTCGCAAAAGGCCAGTCTTTGTAAAACAAATTTATAAAAATTGGCATATAAAAATTAATTGACTTCCATATAAATAAGCGCGAAAAATTTGCAGGCTTTATTTATTTATTTGCAGGCTTCCATCCATCCATCCATCCATCCATCCACCCATCCACCCATCCACCCATCCACCCATCCACCCATCCATTTTGTGCATTCATTTCTTTTTTGTCATTTGTTTTACTTTGAAATGCAATTGGAAATAATTTTTTTTTTGGAATTTGGAAAAAATAAATAAATATATAAACTGAATTTAATTGAAATAACTGTATTATTTCCTGCTAATTCCGGAGGCCAGTGAATTGATAAACTAAAACCATGCTTGGCTTGAACAACAACTAACCCCACCTTTTAATAACATAACTAACTTACGGTATATCGTGGTATATCGACCCTTTATGATCATTTCATGTTAATTTCTTTGTTGGACCCTAGTAATGACCACAAATACTCAAGCTAGAGTTTCGAGTATTATTATTTTTACACCAATGTTGCCGTGAATATTCCACTCCATTTTGGACTGTATAAACCCAGAAAAAGTGTCTTTACTGCGCGACATCATCGAGAGAATTATTCATTGTAGCCCTAGGTGCCTGTAAAACACGCGCTACCTATATTTCGTTAAGGTGCAGGAATACGTGAATCTTTTAATTTATCGTGTACAATTGGATTAGAACTTTGTGTAGCTGCATAGTCGAATATGACGTCACGGTGCTTCACCTCTAACAACGCCCCAGGAACTTAATGTGTTGTCTGGTCACTGCTATTGACACAAGTGTTCAATTCTCTCCAGATCAGATGATAACTTCCTGTTTAGGGAAGGGACCATCAGATTAAGATTAGGATCGACTTTTGGCCAATATTGACCACTGACTGATATTTAGCACTTCAGTGGCCATGGCCATTAGGTCTGATGTGGCAGAAGTTGACAATTTGCATCATCCGCTAAGGATGTGTGCATTGTTGTTTGGTGTGCTCTGCAGTGCTCTGCGATTTCTGGGGTTTGTGGAAAGTGTGCTGCTTATTTTTAATGCCACAGTATTAATACAGTCAAATCTTACATTTAGACTGGTTTAAAAAATTTAAACTAGTTTAAATGACTTTATGAATGCACCTACTATGAAAGTTTTAACTCAACTCTTTGTTGCACTCTACTGCCAAACTGTGGTGGTTCGGATTGTTGCTTCTGTAGCGAGTCAACTACTAGAATCAACTTTTGGTAACGTGGCGATGATCGATTATTTCAGCTAATTGCAGGTCAGGTTTGAACAAAATAACCCACACATGTATGATCAGACAGTTTGCAAATAAATTTTTCATATTTTTTGAATGTAAATAGTAATTACTTTGTAGCAGTATCAATATCGATTTGTCTGTCACAGAGGAAGTTGTTTTTGCAATTTTAAAAACATTTTCTAAGAAATATATTTTATTTGATGCTTTCCGGATAAAAAACAATAATGTTCAACAAATTCCCGTGTGCCAAATAAAAAATAATCTTGAAATTTAAATAAAAATTTATTTGAAATGTTGAAATTCAAGAAAGTTTTCCTGAAAGTTTTAAATTTTTTTTCCAAAGTTTTAAATTTAAAAAAAAAAATTTTTACTATTATTTACAAAATTAAATTTTTAATTTAATTTCAATTTTTGATTTTAAATTACGTTTTTTTCTAAGATTTTAATTTATAAACCGTATATTTAATTGTGCGTTAAAATAATGTACCACAAAGCTATAAATAAATGCCTGGGCCTGGGCGATCAATTTTTTTTTTAGCTCTGACCTCCCATGTGGCGATTTGAATCCAGGCGAGTGTTTGAGACGGGCATTTACAGAAAAATATCCCAAAAATAACAATAAAAACCACAAAATAAAACAAAAACCAAAGCAAAAGCACAAAAAACGACACAAACTCCCACAAAAATGAAAAAAAGTTGTGTGCTACAGGACATCCGGTACTCAATTGGACCCGGGTGCTTGAATGGCCACAATTCGGAGCTTTGTACCTTGTTCGCACCAGAAAATTTGGGCTATCCTAATGTTTGAATGTAGTTCTGAATATTGGTGCGAAAGCATCTAGCTCAAAACTGTTATCTTGGTGGCAGCCATCTTATTTAATGATGTCATATCCTCAGTGCTCTTTTTGTCATGGAACTCAGAGCGACGGATCATCATACTGTATAGTATAGTACATAAAATTGCACAAAAAATTTTTTTTATTAGAGTACCCCCACCTTTTTATTAGAGTACCCCCACCTTTTTATTAGAGTACCCCCACCTTATTTTTTACAAAAAGAGCACTGGTTAGAACAGCACATTTTTTTACTCCCAGTTGGGGGTTGCTTGGAATACCTCTCCTGTCCGCACTGCTTAGCCGAAATTCTCCATCATCCTGGGCCAATTTGTCGCATGTGGAAATGAGAAATGAAAGGCAAAAACCACATTTAGAGAAAAATACTGATCGACGCCATCTTCCATTCTTTAATCTCGAAAGCATGAGAACAACAAAATACATGGGAACAAGAGAACTTAATCTCGAACACAAAGACAAAAGAACAAATCTCTTACAAGTTATCAATGGGATTTGTTCTGTTTTTACAGTAATACGGTTAAACTAGCCAAGACATTCTAATTGAACATTCCAGACAATGGTAATCGATACTACCAAATAAAAAGGTAAACAATAGCAGACGACGCTTTACAAAATTGAAACGTGATGCGGTAAAACAATATATTGGAATATACAAAATGTTACAAAATGAATGCAAGTACAAATACAAATTTCCTTGTGTAAATAAACAATACGAATATATAAATATAACGAGTGAACCTTTATTCGAAACAATCAATGAACACATACAAATGGAGGTGATCACCATTATTGGTTAAGAATTTTAAACTGCAGTATATTTCCAACAGCGCTAATCTTTTCCCCATTTATTAAAGGTTCAACTACTTCAAACCAGCCAGCCAATGCAAACTTATTTACATACCAATCTAATTTGCAATGGCAATTGGCAAACTGTTGTTAAATGCTAAGGCTTAGGAAAAGTTTGAAGCAGTTGACCAGACGTAACACATTTAGCAATCATCTAACAACAGTAGATCTGAAATAATATTACTTTGCCAGCCTACACTAATCCATTTTTCATTCAACATTTGGCAAATTGTTGTTAACTTGAGAATTATAATATTTCTGCACAAAAGGAAACCATTGGTTACACACAACGTGCATTAGCATAAGCATAGAGACTCCAAGAGTGAGTCCCAATGCATTTCCAATGTCAGCAACCAAAGCTCCAAATGAATACAGCCATTCTTCCTTTATAAACTCCACCTTATTCGTATACATGGTGTATATTACTAGTGTCACAAAATATGGGTAATGGAACGGAGTTTGTTTGTAAGTCAATACTTGACAAGGTCTGGGACATGCGCATTCTTTTTCAACATCGGTCGACAAGTGAATTTTGTAATACAATCTGCGCACACCTTTCGCCATTGATGAAGAATTGCACATGCTGGTGTTCTTCTTGATTGCAAATGGCATACTGTCAAAAAATAAAAATAAAAATGGTATATGGTATATGGTATATGGTATATGGTATATTATAATGGTATACAATAAATATCTGACCTGCACAGTTGGTATTTTTTCATTTTGCTCGCTAAACAGTTTTGTTTGCATTGGTAATGTTCACTTATATTTCTAGTACATGGGTTCTGAACCGTGTTCAAATATTCCATCTGAAAGATCAGTATTGTAACATGACATTTAACAAAAGCAATCCAATGTCTTTACCTTCATTATTTTAAACATAACTGGATTCATATGAAAAGATAAAATTTCTAATTTAAATGTATTAGGGAAATTTGGATCTCCAGGTGCATGGCTATACACCTGAAATAAAATATATAAGATATCTGTTTTGAAACAATAGCAATTTTAATTGTAATTACATTTGCATATTCTGGTTTGCAAATATTCTGCACTTCTAGTAACACCAAAATTGCTATCGTGACCGTTTTATATTTTCGGGGTGCTTAAAAGAATGAATTAATAAGTGGAATTGAAGGATTCATTTGACACTTTGACATGAATTTACCAAATGAATATTTGGTGCAGACGCCATCCGTATAGTTTAACTTGGATGTAGTATGGTTGCTATACAAGTCAAACCCTATCATCTGTATGAAATGTATAAAATCATTGTAAGACACTCTTATTATCAAAATGGGAGAATAGGAGCAGCTGCACAAAGCAGCTGGGCTGGAGAGATAAATTGCTGTATGCATGCAGTAATCTATAACTAACAGTAGAACAGAAGAACTAAATGTAAGATTTTGCGAGTTAAATTTGACATTTAGACTGGTTTAAAAAATTTAAACAAGTTTAAATGACTTTATGAATGCACCTACTGTTTTGGAAGTTAATGTCATTTGAGCCAATTCAATTTAAATTTTAAATTATACTTGAATAAAATGACTTGCCGGCACTAGTTTTAAAAATTTCCTGATATCCATCAGATCAGTTTGAAATTTCTCATTCCAAAGCGTCTCCACATCGATGTTATTGAAATGTATTAAATCATACGCATCTACATTGCACTTGGTTGTGTTCCTCTTGAGATAACGGTCGAATAAGAGTTTTTTATTAAAATTTAGTCTTCTGCTTTGGGGCCCTGGACAAATAATGATGTTTGGGTATGTGATGACGTCAGGATCTTCAATCTTGACTGCTTTCTGAACTGGTCCAGATAAGTAAATACTTATTCGACTTTGCAGAACATAACAACACAATAGAGTGCAACTGAAATAAACTGCACAAATCCATTTGGTTTTGCCTATTTCCTTTTCTCTGAATGTCTGTTGATGTTCGTTGAGATATTTTTGGACTTTCTTAATCATGCTGTTGCTGAACTTGATTTGTTGTTTTTTGTTTAATTTTGCACAACAAATTAGAAAATCAATTAGAGAAAGTAATGAAAAACCCAGCCACAGACCGAGATTTCCACCAAAGTCAGCGAGTAGACTGATTAAGTCATAGAGTAATCTCTCTTCATACAAAGTAAAGTGTTGATCAGTTAAGAAAAAACTGATCTCTGTCTTGTTAAAACTTTTAACAAATTCTATTGCAAAATCATAGACTTCCTCTTCACAGCTTCGTGTACATTTGCAGTCATTAGTTGGCATCATTCCTGTTACAGTTATTCGGTGTTTTGAAAACAATTTGTGTACTTCTGCAGAATTGTTGCAGGGATTGTAACATTGTTTCACGAAAGAATATGGTACGCTAATAATTACATTCAATATAACTGTATGTTTCATATGAAAATGTGATTAGAGATTAAATACTTTTTCATTGAATTGTTGTCTAAACTGAACATAACGTATACAATATTTTTTTTAATGAAAGATGTCTTTACATTATCATTTAAAATAGCTGTGCAACCTTCATGGTTGTCTTCATTTGTGCGCTTTTCAGTTGCACAGTTTTTAAGACATCAACACAACCAAACACCAAACAAAACAACAGTTTAATGGAAAGTAGAAATATTATTTAAGTATTACCAGCAGGGATCTTCTTCAAGCTTCCTTTCAATGCATCGCAATCCGCAGGATATAAATTCTTCATTAGTCACGCACGGCTCTTCTTTTGTGCTTATAAACGAATACTGTTAAAACATTCTTTTCAATTTTAATCCATTTATACTGTCTGAGGGTAATTTGAATGATGAGAATTGTTGTTAATTGATTCGATATTGATACCACGCAAGAAACACGACACGCAGCTGAATATTTATAAAATCCAACTCCTTCACACGATCAGTAGAATTTGTTGTGACCCTTGGAAGACTTTCCTTTAGGGCCACCTACTGAGTGGGGAATTTTGCTATCACTTCGTTATCACTTTCGTTCCCACTGATTCATTTCCTCCTCACCGCACAGGTGCGTGCCCTCAGGGAAGGCCCTGTGCTCGGTCTGCTCCATCATTGGTCAAACTGATCACGTGTCTAAGGGTATTTAGATGAGGGTTTCCTGCCAAACTGCAGAACAGAACCAACAACCGAACACACCACAACTACCGCAGTACTGAGATCCTCACCGAGTCAAACCTTTAACCAAATAATGCAAAGAGTGACCGAGGACATAGTCGATGCAGTTTGGTTTCCGAGGGGCAAGTTTTTCTAGTCTTAAACTAGTAAAATTAGGAATCACTGATATAATCAGCTGAGAGACATTCTTATAAGCGATTAACTTATATCCAACATTGGTACGAAAGCCCAGACTGGGATTCTTGTGACCAATTTAGAAATATGCCATTGTACAACAAGTTGGCCATTCCGACCAGTTGTACGTTCATATTACACCGCAAACCCCCTAGACAACACGATAAGTCCAACCGGAACATTCAATCGCGTCCAACGAGTGGCATTCAATCGCGTCCAACGAGTGGACCCGAAGGGACTAAGAAGTGATATAATATAATATAGATATAGATATAATAGTCCCTTTGGAGATTATATTTTAATACACGTAGAATTGAAACATGTCACAGTAAGTGCTAAACCCCTAATTTGTTGATTTTATGGTATTTGAGTTTAGGTTAATACTAGTTAATTATTATTTTTACTTGTGTGACAGAGAAGCCAAAAAATAATAAAAATCGGCCGCTCCGACCAACTACGAATTGAAAATCGAATGGTTTATCCCATGTGAACTAAAATAGGATTTTGAAAATATAAGATTCATAAAGAAAAGAGATTTAACGATTTGTATACTGTACATGAAGAATTGCAGTTCCTTGCGTATTAATATCCACTTTCAAGCTCAATTTCAGCTCGGATTGTACCAATGATCTGTTAACTAATTTAAAAGTGTAATAACAGTTAACACAGCATGAATATTTGCAGTGGTGGAAAAATGTTTGCAACTACAGTGGTTTTGTACCATTTGGTACCAATGAACCAGCACTTTATTATATGCCTCATTACACTGACAGTAACTCATAACAAAAATTTCAGAATTATATTTTTTTGCAATGAAAATTTATTTAAAGAAATCAAGTTTTATTGGCAAATTTGCTGGAAATAAATTTGAGACCATGGTCTCTAAATTATCCAAAATGTAAGCAATTTTCGTTTCTAATATGTATTGGGTTTGCTTCCCATTTGCTGGAATAACCTCAATGAACTGTAGCTTTTTAGGAGTTATTGTTAGCTTGTGTAGGTGTACTATCTTGCTGAAAAACAAACAGTGGATCATTAATTTCACCTCAAAGTGGAAGAGGATTCGTTGCCAAGAGTTTCCTGGTAGTGTACTGTTCTGGAATGCGGTGAAACAAATGCAAGAGTTGACTTTCCATTCAGGGTAAAAACACCCCAAATCATTATTGATCATCAGCAAGAAAAAAGAAAAGGTGATTACTGATTAGCTTAAAACATGCTAATGGTGTTGGACAGCATAGGTCAAGTCAAAAGGTACTGATTAGTGGACCAGTAATGAATCGGGTTGTTTTTGCCACAATGGAAAGTCAACTCTTACATTTGTTTCACGACATTCTAAAGCAGTACAACTATCAGGATACTCTTAGCAATGATCCTCTTCCACTTTGAGGCGAAATTAATTCAAGGGCAAATAGATTAATTGAGGTTATTCCAGCAAATGGGAAGCAAACTTGAGAACTACAACATGCTCACCGATAAATGTTGGACATTAGGATCTAATTAGAAGTTTTTCTAATTCTCCTGTGCTGTTCATTCTTTCTTGTGCTTGCTGATTGTCTAATTATACTTAACTGTTCACTTGCGAACATATGCCATATGGTGTGATTTTGTGGTTTTGATGAACACCTACAGGTATTTTTGGCTAATGCAATAGTAATATATTTGGAAAATAGAACTTCGATTATAGGCACAACAAATTGTACTGTACCATATAGTTTTCTCTTCCAACTGCGATCTTTTTAATTGTATTGAAATGGTGTTTGAAATTCCCAAGCTTTGACTGGTTGAAATGAGGTAGTGCTGCGAGGCTTTCTACATCTAATTGTAATTTGTTCGATGCAACAAAAATTTGTATACGTATACACAGTGAGCAAAATGAGTTCATCCAGGCTGAAGCAGTGATTTGGATCGTCGCATGTTGGGGTACCTAGCCAAATCACCCGCTTCTGCCTGCCCGGATACTCAGTTTTCTCACCGCTAGCATTGTATGGTGTGCAAATAGACCCAGGTGGTGGTTGAAAGTGTTCCAAATGTTTTCAAAACACATCAACAGCCTTTGGTTCTGTCAAGAAATACGAGATGCGGTCATGCATTTGGTAGCAATAAATGATAAAACAGATGACAACAAGCAATGCCCAAAAGCCACGAAAAGCGTGTGAACGTGTGCGGTCTAGAAGGATGCCGAACTCTGGTGCAATTTTCTTATCTTTGTCGACAAACTCAATGATCGAAGAAATGCTGCCATGTCTTTGATTTAGCATCGCAATGATTTTAACCACGGTATCTGAAAGTTTAAAGATTGAGTAAGAAGCGGTGCTGTAAACTTATGTGAACCCAAATGGAATAAAAATGGAGTAAAATTGCGACATTACACTGATAATTAATTCTGGTCTCTTGTGACTCACAACGGACTCACCTATTCTGCCAGAAATCCAAAAGAATCCAGAAGACTACTAGCTCAGCCACGGAGTCAAGCGAAATTGCTGTTATCGTTGAAGTGCCGTTGCTTAGCAAGATCCAGCTGTGGAAAGTTAAACATATCATTATTGAATTATAAATTAAAAGTAATTTGTTGCAAACTATATGACAAGTTTATAAAGTCAACATTAAAATCTAATTAATCTCGTTTGTTTGTTTATCTATACAGTATATATAAAAATCAATGTGTCTGTCTGTTCTGTATGCACTTCTAAACCATTCATTCGATTGCAATGAAACTTTGGTGAGCTGTTGTGTACGTGCCTGAGAAGGTTTATTAACACTAACGGATGGTCGATCGATGTCCACGACGCGCCGGCAACGGGTTACAACCACTGCCGGGAAAAGGGGGGAGTTGTGTTCGCGATTGTTGATCGACGCTCGCTCGGGACGGGAAGGGTACGGGACGGGACATTTCATTTGGAGGCGTAGCAACGCGCGCAGGGTGCAGCTAGTACGCTATAATTATAAAGGGCTATTTTGTGGGTATTGTTAAGTTAATATTGTGTTTGTTCGTTTTTTGCCACTAGATGGCGTTATTGTTGTATCGTGATGTCACGTTTGTTTGGCCCACTGGAAATCATATTATTATTATCAAAAGTGAAAGTAAAGTGTTGCAGTTTTGTTCAACTTACTTGCCTGACGTGATCATCGACCTGCGCAACGACCAGCCCGGTTGCCGTCGCCGAAGGACCCCGACGCCTGCCCATCCATGGACGACAGAGGAGTGATTACGAAGATCAGTGAGGAACCTTCCCGAGTTTCCGGCGGTAAAACGCCGACGTCCAGAGAGACGAAACTCCTGATCTTTGTACGAGTGTAAACTCGAACGTTTTCCTTTTCCTTCTAATTTCTTAGAAGTATTTTAGGGCTAGAATAACGGTTAGTTGTATTTTCCCGCCATTATAGTACGCGCGCAACAATTCCTTGTTCGCACGCAGCGTTGCATGCGTTACTTGAATTTGGTAACGCGTTATCGTTACCGTTAGTTGGCCAAAAAAGTAACTAGTTACCGACCGTTACCGTTACTTTTCGGTTGGTTTAGGTACGTTACCGTTACGTTATCGTTACTTTTCCGTTACGTTACCGTTACTTTTCCGTTACGTTACCATTACTTTTCCGTTACAACGTGCTCTATAAAATTACACTTCAGAGATCCATCTTCTTCAAATTTTAGAAATCACTTCTGAGGTATTCAAAGATACACAAATTTTAGTGGAAGGATTGAAACAACTTACGATTGAAAAATTGGTCTACACACCATTATATGAAGATATTGGCCGATTGGATCTGTTTGAAACAATGTACGCCAGCTGGAAAACTGACGATAGAATTAAATTACACAAGTAAATATGAATTTCTTGTATTTAATGCCAGCGTTCGAATAAATCAGTGCATATTTTTACAAGTGAATCGTCTCGACTCATTTGTAACTTGTTGAAATAACTTAAATTCCCCTAGACAAAACAGCTATCGATATAAGACCGAGGACGGCATTCAACTCGCGATTCAACGGAACGCGAATCGACCAATTCAGATTGTATTAGTTAGAGTTAAAAGTGAATTTAGGAGAAATTCCATTCTTAGTTTTTGTGTGGAAAACGAGATCGCAACAAGCAAATCTTCCTTTATCACCGATCAGGACAAAGCGCGAAAGCATATGAACGGTAGGAGGGTAGTAGTTAAATTGTTTTCAATTGCAAAGAAATTGCCTGAAACTGGCAAAAAAACGCGAAAAGTGTAAATTTTACAAAATTTCAATGGGGTTAATATTGTTTTAGCGGGAAGGGAGGGGGGGGGCAAACTCAGGGACCGCTCCAAGCGGCAAAAGCTCTAGCTATGCCACTGAGTAAAAGGTATTAGGATCTAATACCTTTCATTTGTGTCTTTGCTTATCCAGGTCGGATAAACAAACTAATCATTTTTGTAATTAAACCATTGCATTATTTATGATATACTAGTATTAGTGTATTAGTACTAGTGTGTGGGCCGTAGTGTGCATGTAGTAGTGTCAGGAAGTTTCTAAACATATTCTAAAACCAGGCATTTACTTACAGTTAGTTGATTCCAACCCTGGAGAGACGGAGAGCCGCTCTGATCAAATTGTGTTCATCGAGTGACCTGAAAGAACAAGAAACACTTGCACAATAGAAATAAGTTGCGCCACAAATGGCCAAATGTGATTAACAATCTGGAGATTGTAAAACTTTAAGAGATTGCTTTTACATTAAAAGTTTGTTAAAAGATTGAATCGTTGGAATTGTAAACAAGATTTAATTGATTTGACATTTTAATCTTTTTGAATGACATAGGAAACCCGCCTGCTACAACGCCCCAAACTGTGCAATGTTTCCCAATTGATTTCTATAGTTTTAAATTCCGGGATATTCGATCGGCAGAAGAGAATGACATACGAAGGTGTTAACGATTACAAACTAACTTTATTTACAAAGATACATGTG
>JAQIXU010002380.1:0-12292 GCA_034701245.1 Strigamia transsilvanica
AAAATAAAAATTCAATTTTTTGAATTTCTGAAGATGAAAAATTCAATTTTTGAAATTTCTAAAAATAAAAAATTCAATTTTTGACATTTGTGAGAATAAAAAATTCGATTTCTTGAATTTCTGAGAAAAAATTCAATTTTTGAAATTTCTGAAAAAAAAAAAATTCAATTTTTTGAATTTCTAAGGGTACAAAATTTGAACTTTTCAGCATTTTTGCTTAAGTCCACGAATTTTCCAGCTATTTTTTTAGATTTTAACAAACTTTACATGCATTTAACGATTTTTTCTGTACACTTTGACTAATTCTAACGACTTCTTCCACCAAATTTCCACTAATTTCCACGCATTTCTTGCATTTCCACAAATCTACACCAAAATCTTTTCGTTTTTTCTCTCTTCATACCAGTTCGTTCTTCGACTTCTCCGTATTTCGGTGCATTACACATGTTGCATTGCTGTCTTCGGGCCCAATTCACGTTCCCACACCTTAAAAAAACACCCAAAACAAAACTCAACTCCTCCTCTTCCAAAAACCAAACCTCGATCCATCATTTTCTCAATTTTATCTCACTTGCTGCACTGCCAGTCGTCGGCGCTGAACAATCCTCGGCTTTTTTCGGCTGCGACCTTCCCGATTTCAGTGCCTAGTTTTTTCTTATTGGAACATTCAGTTTTTTCTGTTCATTTTTTATTTTTGTGTCATTTTTTTTATATAAAAAAAAATGATTCCGTTTAAAACAACACAAATTATACCTTTTCCACATCGGTTGCACGACGTCCTCCTGGCGAAATTCACGTTCCCGCACCTTCAAAAGCGACAAAAGCGACAAAAATTACAATTTTTTTCACCATCGACTCCCGAAAAATGCTTTTTTCCCACCCGAAATCAAACCTAAACGTCTTTATTCACAACGTAAACCAAGCATTGCGTATTCGCACACATTTAAAAAATAATCCCAGCGTATTAATCGCAAAATTAACCCAACTTACTGAGCTTCTGCACAAACCCAGTCACCCTCGTTCATGCGAAAACGACCGGCCATTTTGTGTAATTTGTTGTTCTCGTCGGATCTCGTGACGAGCGCGATAAACAACGAGACCGATGCTTTTTGTTCGTTAATTTTAAGGTAAAAACGTTATTTTATTCATTTATTTCGTTAAAAAATTAGAATTAAATACATGATCGACTTATATTCGTTCCTAATTACAAACTAATAATCAAATGACGTCATTAAAATTCGTCCAAACAGGTTTTATCGTATGCTCTGCTTGAGCACGCTCTTCATTCGCACTGTTGATTTCGTCGCCGATTTTTTCGATAAATCCGCCGGAAAACAATGCCACAAACGAAGTGTTTCGTCAGCTGCTGCCGAAGCCACGAAGGCCCCATCGGCGCTCATCGCCATGTGCAAAATTCGCGAGCTATGACCTGTTAAAAATTGAAAAATAAACGATTTTTGTTTATATTTTTTAGTTCGAGAAATCGTCACCAGTCAATTCCGCAATTTGTTGCATCGTCGGGTATTTCCATATGATGAGTTGGTTGTTGGCGAAACCGTGTCCGGTGATGATTTCCTTGTATTCGTGCGACCAAAGGATGCCGCACACTTGGGATTTCGTGTCGACGGAATTCAGACAGATGCCCGTGTTTGTGTTCCAGAATTTGACGCAACGATCGGAAGTGCCGCCTCCGCTCGCCAACACGCTGTTTTGCCACGGACACCAATTTAGAGCCTGAAAATAAATATGGCAGAAAAAAATGAATTTTTGTCATGAAAGGAGCATTTTTTGCACGTGAAAATGCACTTTTTCGACTAAAATGTCTAGTTTTGTACGTAAAAATGCACTTTTTCGACTAAAATGTCTAGTTTTGTACGTAAAAATGCACTTTTTCGACTCAAACGGCCATTTTTGGATGTAAAAATGCAGTTTTTCGATTAAAATAGTTATTTTTGCACATAGAAATTCATTTTGGTCTAAAATATCGGATTCTGGACGGTAAAAATTGCATTTTTGTGTCTACATTGCATAAAACTGCATAAAAAACTCATCTAACGTACCTAAAAATTCATTTTCTATCTTAAACAATTATTTTTGTAATCAGAAATGCACATGTATGTCTAAAAATGGCATTTCCGGTCCAAAATAGGATTATGAATCATAAAAAATGCATTTTTTGGGGTCAAAAATCCATAAAAGTACCTAAAATGCATTTTTTTGGGGGCTAAAATGCATAAAAGTACCTAAAATACATTTTTTGGGACTAAAATGCATTTCTTTATGTCTAAAATGCATAAAAGTCTAAAAAAAATATATTTTTTTTAAATCGGAAATGCACATATATGTCTAAAAACTGCATTTCCGGTCTAAAAAAGTCTTTTTTCCATCCAAAACGCTAAATTTTCGGCCTAAATAGACCGTCGTTGCGGTCCCTCGTTCGTACTTTAACGGCCGCTTGATGCTGCGTGAACGTGAACGTGGGTTTGTCGTCCGCGTAAACTCCGGTCGATTGAACGGGCCAAACGTTGAGCAAGTTGTCGTTGCCACCGCTGGCTAAATAGCGACCGTCGGGGGACCAACGGAGCCCGCACACCTCCTGCGAGTGGTTTTCTGAGCTGCCCACCCGGTGCTGCGGGACTCTGACGTCGTGGTGGTGGATTTGACCCGTTCGCGAACCACTCGATACGATGTACGAGTTCCAGCTGAGTGATCCGACGCGGGATTGGTGGCCCGTCATGTTGCGGATTCGTCTCTGCTCCGAAACGTCCCAGATCTAAAAGAAAAATGTCGAAATTGGTCAGAAAAATGTCGAAATTGTTGGGGAAAATGTCGAAATTGTTCGAAAAAAGTCGAAATTGTTCGGAAAATGTCGAAATTGATTATTTTTTAGGTTTGTTTTTACTTGGACTTCGCCTAGGCTCGTTCCGATTGCTAAATGCGAGCCTTCGCGGACCCAGGAAACTGAACTAATGTAGTCGTTTGAGTTGTCCATTTGCATTAGTTGCTGGATTTCGCCACTGCCAGCATTCCAGAGATAAACAGTGTTGGCTAAACTTAGTGCCAAATGGTTGTTTGTGCTCCAATCGAGGAGATTTAGGTCTGAAAAATGAAAAATGAGTAAAAATGTGAAAATTTCGAGTAAAGTGTGAAAATTTCGAGTAAAAATGTGAAAATTTTGAGTTAAAATGCGAAATTTTGAACTTGAAATCTCAAGTAAAAATATCAAAATTTTGCCCTCAAACTTGAAATCTCCAGTAAAAATATCAAAATTTGGACCTAAAACTTGAAATTTCGAGTAAAAATACCAAAATTCCTAGTGAAAAGGTCAAAATTCCCACCTAAAAACGTGAAAAACATACACAAAACGTAAAATCTTCCACAAAAACAACAAGTTTTCACCAAAAACTCCCCCAAAAAAAACCCAAAAACCCAAAACTTTACAATAATCATCCACAATTTCCGGCGCATCCAAAATCCTATCCGGCATCGACGGAATATGCCTCATCTTCTTCCTCAACGACGCCGGCGTCTTACTCTGACTATAAATCACTCTCAAATTATTCAAATAACCTGCAAAAAACCAAAAAACCAAAAAAATCAACCAAATCCCAACCAAAACACCCAAAACCAACCCAAAAACGACCTTCAGGTGCCAACGGCGGCTTATTCGCATTATAATGAATAATCCGCGCCTTATCCACATCACAACCATTCAAATTCTCGCTCATCGCCCGCTGGTACTCCTGTTTACTCGGCGTCAACGTCCCATTCTCTTTCTCGCTCTGCGTCAACTTAAAATAACCCAAATCGAACTGCATCGACGAACGAATCGGAATAAATCGATCAACTGCGCTTGCGCACGGCGTTTTCGGGGTTTTCTTTTTGCCCGCTGACAACGATTTTTTAATTTTATTGCTCGTTCCTATTAAAATAATTATAAAATTTCGTTAGTTTATGGTTTGTAAGGTGCTGGGAACACTCACCGGGGGTTTTTGGGGTTTTTCTTTTGCCTCCTGACGACGATTTCTTAAGTTTTTCGGTGTTTCCTATGGGTGGAATGGAAAAAATGTGAAAAATGTTGGAAAAATTGGATTTTTTGGTTTTTTGGAATTGGATATGCGTACCGGGGGTATTGACGGGTGTTTTGCCGACATTTGATTTGTTTAATTGGCCGTTACTGCCTTTGAAAGGGGTTTTATCTCGTTTTGTGTTTGTCGATTCGTTGGCTTTGCGCTCCCATCTTGGTTGCGGTCCGTTTACGATCGGCGCGTCGAGTTTTAGGACACGGCTAAGTTCGTTTTCGAGGTTAAACTGCGCCATTAATCACGTCAGATCTATTGGAAATGTTGAAATCGTTAGTTCGAAACACTTAGTTTTATCATCAAAAGCACTAGAAACAAAAAACACACAAATAGTCGTTGAAAATAGAGCCAACTTACGTTTAAATTTCCAGCGATTCATCTCATTGGTCGATTCAACTTCCGGTTGAAATAAAATTCCAAAATTAAAATTTGAAACTCTATAAAAAGTTTTCTTTTTTTAAAATTATTTCATTAATTTTACTTGTTAGATTTAAAATGTTTTCGATTTCGCGTTTATTTCGGTCGATTTTGCTCCACTAGAATTACCGCGGTGCTGCTAAACAAAATGGCGGACCTTGGAGTTGTTTACTACAGGGAAATCGGGAAACCATTAAAGATTTTAACATCACCAGTGTTGAGAAAAATCCGAAAAGATCAACGATTAAAGAGCAGAAATGTATTCACTCAATCTGGAATGGAAGAATATTGGTGCCAGTGCGTGGGAAATGAAAAAAAAGAGAAAGTCAAGTCGCTTTTTGATACGGCGCTCCATTTTGTGGCCGAAAATGCAGAATGCATCGAATCCCTGATCGGAATTCCCGAAATAATTGGAGAGAAATTATTCAATAAATATTTGTCTTTGAGTTTTGATAAACGTTTAATTCCCGCGGGTGACACTGTGAGGATATTCGCAGATGTTTACGGCGAGAAAGTGCTGAATAGTTTGCAATTATCGAACAATTCGTTAGTAATTAATGAATTTTTGCATTTATTTCAACAATTTTTGCCTTGTTTGAGGCAATTAGACCTTAGTAGGTGTTTGTTGGGTGATGACCATGAGGTTATCGAGCAAATTCGTGAATTGAAATGGTAAAATTTAAAATTTTTGTGTTTTTTGGATTTTTTTTATGATTTTTTTTTTTTTTTTTTTAGTTTGGAATATTTGAATATTGGTGAGAATGCTTTGACTGATAAGACGTTGAGAAGACTCACGATTGGGTATCCGGAAAGTCCGTTGAGTTTGAAGTATCTGGATTTGTCGGGGAATGGGAAGATTACGATTTGCGGATTGGAGAAGTTGGCGTGTTTTCGGCAGTTGGAGATTTTGAATATTTCCGGATTGAATATTGTTAGTTTTTGGTGTTGGTATTGTGGGATTGGGAAGTGGTTTTTATTGTGTGTGAAATAATTGGATTTTTTTATCTTTGAGGTAAAAAAAAAGTTGAATTTTCCGATTTTTGATGTGTAATCTTGAAATGTTGGGTAAAAAATTGAATTTTTGGCTGAAAAATTGAAATTTTGGCTAAAAATTAAAATTTTGGCTAAAAATTAAAATTTTGGCTGAAAAATTGGCTGAAAAATTTGAATTTTTGGCTGAAAGATTGGCTGAAAAATTCGTATTTTTGGCTGAAAGATTGAATTTCTGGCTGGAAAATTGAATTCTTGGCTGAAAAATTGAATTTTTGCCTGAAAATTGAATTTTTTGTTGAAAAATTGGCTGAAAAATTAAATTTATGGGTCTAAAAAATTGAATTTTGGTGGTAAAAATAATTTAATTTCTGGATAAAAAAAATTGAGTTTTTGAATCATTGAGGTAAAAAATTGGAATTTTTGAGAAACAAATTGAATTTTTGAGAAACAAATTGAATTTTTCGGTAAAAATTCTGTTTTTTTTTTTTTTTTTTTTAATTTTTGAGGTAAAAAATGAAATTTTTTTGAATTTCTGAGCCAAAAAATGAAATTTTTTTTGAATTTTCGACGAAAAAATTAACTTATTTTTCTCAATCCATCCATTGTCACCTAAAACACAAAACGTCTTCATCAAAATTCTTAATCTGATCACCTACAGGACATCGACGCCATTTCAACAAAACTAAACATGCAAACAACAACCGAAAACACACACCATCCGATCCTCACAAACGGCTGGTCCACTCCTCTCGTCCTCGGCCTCGTCAAAGCCACCAACCCAACCACCGACCACGACACAAACAACACAAAAACCGAAGGAATCATTCGCTTCTGTGCGTCCAAATCCCCAAAAACCACCAAAATTCCCATCAAAATTTCATTTTTTATCCTTTTTCAAGATGGAAACCGGCCGAAAATTCGTCTCAATTTATTCAACGATGTCAACAAGTCGACGGAAACGATCGTTTTAGTCCGAAAACAAGACAAAACGTTAAAACGGAAACCCCGTTCCAATAAAACGACGGCAAAACGAGCAAAACTCGACGACGAACTCGACTTAATTGCATTTTACCAATAGAAAACTAGAAAAATTTATTTATCTTGTAAATATGTTTGTAAATATGGTGTAAAACGGAACAGGCGACCTGGATTCGTTGGTTTGGGTCAGGTGACCTCATTTCAGAGCTCTTTTTTTGTTTTGTCTTGCGTGAATGCTTCGGCGGCTTCCACGGTTGTTTTAACCGTTTCGAAAATGTCTTCGGTCGGTGTTTGCGGGCCCCAAGCGCCGATTACTTTGCCCTGGTGATCGACTAGGTATTTCCAGAAGTTCCAGTCTGGGGCTTGGTTTGCTTGTTCTGGAAGAAATATGAAAAGTTGAAATTAATAAAATTCAAATAATTCATGAACATTCAAAATAATTCATGAAAATTCAAAAATTCAAAGAAAAATCAAAGAAATCGTGATAAAAATCGAACAAATTCAAAGAAAAATCAAAGAAATTCAGGAAAATTCAAAGAAATTCAAGAAAATTCAAAGAAATTCAGGAAAATTCAAGGAGATTCAGGAAAATTCAAAGAGATTCAGGAAAATTCAAAGAAACTCAGGAAAATTCAAAGAAATTCAGGAAAATTCAAAGGGATTCAGGAAAATTCAAAGAAATTCAGGAAAATTCAAATAAACATCAGAGAAATTCAGGAAAATTCAAATAAACATCAGAGAAATTCATAAAAATTTCAAAGGTTCAGATAAAAATGAGAAATGTTCAAAAAAGTTTTTAAAAAAAAAATAAATAAATAAAAAAAGAGTTAGAAAAATTGGTAAAAACCAAAAAAGAATCAAAGAAACGAAAAAAATGTATAAAAAGAACTAAAGAAACTGAAAAAACTCAAAAAACAATCAAAAAAATTTTAAAAACTTAAAAAAAACTCCAAAATATTCAAAAAAGATTCAAAAAATAGTAACAATTCAAAAAAATTAAAAAGAAATCAAAAACAGGTCGAAAAGTACACAAAAGTCCATAAAAATTCATAAAAATTTACCAAAAGTCAATAAAACCCACAAAAAACTCCAAAAAATTCAACATAAACCAAAAATTCCAAAAAAATCAAAAATTCCAAAAAACCAAAATAAAAATTCCAAACAAACCAAAACCAATAACAACCTGACAAATGCTTAAAAACCACACTGGCATTCGAGCCAATCACATCAATCTTCGAAAACATCGCAAACTCCACTTTGTACTGCGTCCTGATGAACAATTCAATTTGATAATCCGTCGCCGGTTCCTGATTACCAAACTGATTGCACGGAAACGCCAATATCGTGAACTTATTATGTCGATTCAATATCCCATGCAATTTCACCAGCGCCTTATAATGCGAATCCGTATATCCACACTCGCTCGCCACATTCGTCACCAAACAGACCTGCACAACAAAACAATCTCAGCATGATGCGGTTACCATAGCAACTCGCGTAAATAACTCACTTTTCCGCGATATTTACTCAACGGCACCACATTCCCGCGTATATCGACCGCCGAAAGCGAATAAAAGTCTTTATCGCCGCTAATTACAACAAAAACGAGTGTAAAAACGAAAAAATATGCTACAAACATCTTGACAAGGCCACGAACACGAAGCGTATGATGAAAAGAAACATTACGTCATCACTTGAAACGTTAGCGCCTGCATCGTACCCACTGTAGTTTGTTTACAAGATGGCGGTTTGTGTTGATGCTTTTCTAGCTAAGGAATTGATAGAAAAGTACAAAAAAATATGTAAAGACGATCGGACAGAGCCAAATGAGGCTGTTTTACAGCAGTTGAGTGGGTAATGTGTGTTTTATGTGTGTGGAATATTTTTTTTAATAAGAAAATTTTTTTTGTTTTTGTGGTTTTAGATTCGATGGGAGTGGAGTGTGCAATTTGTCGACTGTAAATATGTGCCCAAGAACGTGTCGGAGTTTTGGAAAATTTTTAAAAAGCGATACGAATTTCACGGAACTGTTGCTGACCGATTGCCTGCTGCAGGAAGAAGCTTTGAGCAATTTATTAGTGAAAATTCGAGGCAATAAGTCGCTCATTTCGCTCGATTTGAAGGGAAATAATATAAAAATCGAAGTCGGACTTGCTCTAGGAGCGTTTTTAAAGTTAAATCGGTGTTTGAGGAACCTGGTTTTGGAGTGGAATAATGTCGGAGTGTATCCGGAAGTTGTCACAGCGATTTGCGAAGGACTAGCCGCGAATGTGTGTCTACAGGTGGATGGAAATTATCGCGAATTTTTTTCATTTTTGATGTAAATTTTGTTTTTTTAGGAATTGGTGGTGAGGAATAATCAAATTTCACACGTTGCTGTCGAGCAAATTGCACTTGCTTTGAAGAAAAACTCAAATTTGAAGATTTTAGGTCCGAAAATTGAATTTAGGTCGAAAAAATGGAATTTTTAATTTATTTTATTTAGATTTACGATGGAATAATATCGGATTGATTGGCGGGAGAGCGTTGGCCGATGCGTTGAAGATGAACAGGAGTTTAGTTCAGCTAGATTTGAGTGGAAATAACATTTCAATTGACACATTAAATTGCATAGGTAGAATGACATTTTTATTTTTTTTATTTTTATTTTAAAATTTTGTTTTGTGTTTAGAAAGAGCTTTGAAGTATAATTGCGAGCATAAAGTTGCGATTGAAGAACAGAAAAGAAGGGAGGAGATATTAAAAATGGGTTTGCGGCGAGCGGAAGAAGAAGCGAATGGACAAGTGAATCAATTGATGTCCAAATTGAGTATGGAGCAACAGAAAACTGAACAAATTCATCGGTATTAATTCAAGAAATGACTTTTTTGTACTTTTGTTTATTATATTTCGTCCAAAATGGTCAAATTTGGTCTAAAAAGCTAAAATTTGGCCTAAAAAGGTCAAATTTTCGTATAAAAAGGTCAAATTTAGTCTAAAAAGGTTACATTTTGGCTTAGAAAGATTAAATTTTGGCCTCCAAAGGTCAAATTTGGTCTAAAATAGTCAAATTTAGCCGAAATTAGTGTCTAAAAATGACAAACTCCGTCTGCAATAGGCTAATTCTGGCCTAAAAAGGTCAAATTTAGTCTAAAATAGTCACATTTAGCCAAATTTAGCCTAAAAAGGTTGGATTTTCGTCTAAAATAGTCAAATTTAGCCAATTTTAGCCTAAAAAGGTGAGACCTATGTGATGAAAATACGGTTTTTGGTCGCATAGAAAGCAAGATTAGCTTAGATTGAATTATTCTTGTTATTTTAGGTATTCATCTAGTACGATTACAAATTTACAGAATTTATTAGACGAACGTTTGACTGCAATCAAGTCGCAAGAAGCGAACATCGAATCGATAGAAAAATCGTTACACATCAAAGACAAACAAATTTCCGATCTGGAGGATCATTTAACGCATTCCAAGCAAGAAATCAGCGATTTCCGACTGCAGCATCTCAACATATTGAGACAAGAGAGAGACAATCACAGTGAAAGAGAGGAAGCGCTATTGGCTGAAATACGAAAACTACGTCAAGATAAACAAGATGTGGACGTACAAGTACGCAAATCAATCGGTTATAATATAATAAAACGACAAATTTCACGTTTTATTTCATTTAGATCAAAATGGCGGCCGAAAAATCGCAATTCGAACACGAAAAAGCGGCAAAAATGTGGGAAGAAGTGTTAAATCGTAGCAAGGAAACAATGCACCAACGTGAGGAAGATCTAAAAAGTGCGTGGGAGCCTTAAAACGAAGTTAAAACGAAGTTAAAACGCAAATAATTTGAATATTTTGACGAATTTCTAGCGCAAATGGCCAACGAAAAGGCGAAAATGTCTGAAAAATTGATGGACTGGGCGAGTAAAGAACGCGAGATGGAAGATAAGCGTCGAGCGGACCAAAACGAGTTGGAAAATTGCTGGGAGAAAATGAAAACGATGGAAAACGAGCTTAAAACGACACGCGATCAACTCAACGAGGAGAGATCGAGATCCAAGATGGAGAAACAAGATGGCGTCGAGCGGGAAATTCAAATTCGAACCAAATACGAAGAGATGCAGAAACGTTTCGCGTCGGTGTCGGAGAATCTGACGGAATTTCGGACGACATACGAATCGAATCGTCGCGAACTCGAAAGACGAAGAGAAGAAACGGCGAATCTACAATCGAAGCTCGTTTCGAGCGAGGAAAACGAGCGGGTTTTAGCGCAACTCCGCCGCGAATTGAGCGACGCCTACGGTCGAGAACGGGAACTACGGGTCAGCAATGACGTCAACGCGACCCGGATGAAGATGCTGGAACAGCAAATGGCGGATTTAGAGAACAAGAAGAACAATTTAATCAGAGAAAAAGATGGCGAATTATCCAACCTAAAAGAAACGTACAAAAGACGCGAAGAGCAGCGGAAAACAATGGCGGAAAAGGAGCAACAACGCATCGACGTATTACATTCGGCAATCACGGCATATTTGAAATCAAGTTAATTTTATTTACAATTTTACAATTTTACACGTTTACACTGAACAGAATTTATATTAAAAATCATTATACAATGGCCGACAACCGTATTCTTTATTTAGACCGGTCGCGACCGGTTCGAGGACCCCGTGCGGTGCGCAAATCCAAGGATCCGACGTATTCGATTGCCACGAATGCAATTGGTGCTTCAGATAGGAAACGATCCGCGCATGCGCCTTATCATCGACTACATTTTTCAGCTCTTTCCGGTCGTTTAGCAAATCGTAGAGCTCCCACTCGTCCCGGAAGTAGTATTCCTTCAACGTTTTGTACCAATTGGTCGGTTTGTCGTGTCTGGTGCGGTTCAAAATGTCGCCGAAAGTGGGCGACAAATAAAAATCCTGATCGATCGGGAACGGACTGCGATTGGCTAAATTATGGATGAGTTTATACCGTTTCGTCCTCACGCTTCTCATTGGATAATACATGGTGACCTCATGCAGACTCTGACTGGCGTACACTTCGTCCCAACCGGAAGTCGGCTCAGTTTCGGTGATGGGCAACAGAGAGCGCCCCGTGAGCGCCATCTTGCCCGAATACGTCACGTTAAACCAATCCAAAATGGTGGGCGCGATGTCCAATAAACTGACCATCGCGTCCGAATTTTGGCCCCAGCGCCCCTTGTGGGTGGGGGAGGAAATTAAAAGCGGTTCGGCCATTCCGGGGTCGTATAAATTGGTTCTTCCGCTCGGAAATGGGATTCCGTTGTCGGACGTGTAGATTATTAATGTGTTGTCATGGAAACCGGCATTTTTGAGCTCGGCTAGAATGAGACCGATACCTTGATCCATTCGACCAATCGTCGTGTACTGCGCGGCGATGTCGAGTCTCGCTGCAGGAGTGTCCGGGATGAAGTAGGGAACAATTACGTCGCTAGGGTGGTAGATGTTGGGCTTCCAGTCGGGAATGGTTCCCATTTCCGGTTGGCCGTTGCCGAAGTTCTCGCAGAAGATTCCGTATTTTGGGTTCGAGTGCAGACAGCGGTGGGGGTCGTGGAATGCGACGTAGAGGAAAAATGGGCGCGGATCTTTTTGTTGGAGGAATTTTCGAACTTCGAGTTTGATGCGGGTTATGTTACGGCCTACTTGCAGCACCGAAGTTGTTTCTTCGGTTTTTTCGAAGTCGAATGTGTAGACTGAGTCTGGTCCTACGTGTTTTTTGCCAATTATTCCTAGAAAAGTTGGAAAAATTGGAAAAATTGGAAAAATTGGAAAAATTGGAAAAATTGGAAAAATTGGAAAAATTGGAAAAATTGGAAAAATTGGA
>JAQIXU010002381.1:0-12288 GCA_034701245.1 Strigamia transsilvanica
AATATCCTTGTACTTTGCCTATTGTAAAATAAGATAAACGCAGAATGAGCAGGTTTCTGTTTATATGTTTATAGAAACAGCAAAATAGATACTTTTAACTCTTGGAGGCATAAGGCTATAGCTGTTTAGGGTCAACCACTTTCTTTATTAGGAATTTTTTTTTTTCTAAAAACTTTTCACTTTGTTTTTGCGACGATAAACTGAATGCCAGGTGAAATTTGTAGTCATTGGTTATTTATTTAATTAGTTATTCCAAATTGAACATTTGTGCCCCGTAAAACTACAGCGTAACTCTTTTGTGGGATTCACAGCATTAGACAAGAGCGCTTTAACTACCAGCTTCATCTAACAGCTTTTACTTTCACCAGCAGACCGCAGTGACTACTAGATTTTCAAAAATACAGTGGAACCTCGCACAACGAGCATAATTTGTTCCAGAGTGTTGCTCTTAATGCGAAACACTCGTTAAGCGAAACAGGGGGAGAACGTCACTCGCTATGCGAAACATAGCTCGTTAAGCGAATCATTTTTTAAAAATTTTTATCGCTTGTTATGCGAATTACTTGTTGTGCGAGGTGCTTGTTATGCGAGGTTCCACTGTATATGTCTGCGCATGTGACCTAAAAAAAACTAATTGGCGCTTTAACTTATGGACCTGAAAATTGTCTCTAAACAGCTAAGGGCTTTCTCCCAAAATGGTACATTTTATCCTCATACCTCCAAGGGTTAAATGCACCTAGTGATGCTAAAATAAAACGTACTTGGAAAGTTAGGCTGGTGGCTTTCTTCGAAACAGGAATTTCAAGTCTTATGATTCCAGTTGGGGTCATTGGTATGGAATAAGAAACTGAATCTTGAGGTGCTGATGAAAACTGTACAGTCACACTGATTGCTCCATCACCGTTAAGCAGTGGTGTGTCATCATGATAAACAATTTTAATCTTTAAAGAATGATTTGGTTGAATGTTTTGTGATAATTTTGGGAAGATTATGTAGAGGTTTACCAATTGGGTGAAGTTAAGTCCTGGTTTGAAAGATCCAGCTGGTACTAGTTCTACCTTAATTGCATCGCTGTGCATTGTTATAACAGTCGTTTCGTTTCTCGAAATTTGTGTTAATTGTTCGACAACAACAGCTTCGATTTTGAAATTTCGAAATCCGTGCCCATAGATATTTTGTGGTAATTCCAAATCTCGTACGAAATTGACGGCAACGGAAGCTTCGTCTACAATCTGTTTAATAATTGAGTTTTAAATTTATTGCAAAATTTGGTGTGATTTATGCAAAATTCGGGGTAATTTTTGCAAAATTTGGTGTGATTTTTGCAAAATTTGGTGTAACTTTTGCAAAATTTGGTAAAATTCTTCCAAAATTTAGTCAAATTGTCAGACTATTCACGTCATGTATCTGGTACTTGAGTTAGAATCCACCAAATCATACCATTAACTTACATTTGTTAATTCAGATTTGTATATTTTGGCATCACATAATTCGACGAAATTATACGTGCAGTACTCGTCACGTATATGAAGCGAGACTTTTCCTTTAACTGCTTGGCCAAAGGTATATCTAAATACAATCTATCCATTAATACAATCTATTTTCTTTTCACATAAACCAAGTTATATTACCTAGCATCGACAATAACCAACACATCAGACTGATTGTAAGTTATGAAAGTTGGTTGGGTTCTCACAGTCACTTCAAATGTCGGCAATACTGAAGATTTATTAAATTATTTCTTCATTTATCTATTCAAAACAATTTGCCACTGAAATGCAACTTACTGTATTCATGCACAGAGAATGTTTGGACAGTAGTCACTGTATCCTAATACAAAAGAAAAGTAATTCCAATGCTGATAATACTGATTCAATGGTCATTTTCTTTGTCTTACCTCATTTACAACTTCAATTTTCCAAGTCCCAAGTACTGGATTGGTAGATAACTCCAAGGAATCAGAAAATACTCCTGTAAAGTATTGTAATTTTGTATTTTGAATTTACATTTGCGTATATTTAAAATAAAATGAGGTTACTTTTCTCATTTAACCTTTTTGTGTTGTGCTGTGTGTCCATTGTTTAATTAAATTGTTTCTTCCATCCTGAAATGGTAGTAAACAGTATGAAAAGAACCAGTTGTACAGGCAAGCCATTCCAGTTTAGGGGCAGCATAATTCCTATACTCACATAGATATTGACATGCAGATTTGATGGTAAAGGCATCAACTGGGTATCGAGAGTTACAATGCGAAAATTGACTGTGAGCAGAAATAAATATAATTTATTATATATTGCAGTATTTTGAAAAGCAAGAGGCAAATTCAACCAGTTTGTCCTGCTTGGTATAGACCCTTGTCTGTCTGAATAAGGACTGTTGCCTTCTTGGGATTCACCGGGATTACCATGGACTCTTCAAATTTCAATCCCTGATTGCCCATCACATGAAGAGTGTATGCATCACTCTTTAACAGCTTAGTCTATGGAAAGTATGAAAAATTGAAAAGGATTACAAGTGTTTGGAATTTAAGTTTTAAAACTATTTTCATAAAAATTAGCCTCGCACCCCATATGGTTCAAAAACACATTGCGATGCAGTACAATATATTGTGAAATGTGTAGCATTTTGCAGGAATGCAATGTCAACATCAATGTCAATATCAATATCAATATCAATTGATGCTTAAGGTAACAACTTTATTCATATGAACACAAACAGAAAAACATTTAATAACAATTGTTTTCATTTTTTCACTAAAAATTTAAAACAAAACTCTGAAGCACCTGCCACAGATCTTACATAATGTTTTGCAGAACCAAATAAAACGTCTACAAGCATGTATTGTGGCAAATGGTGGCAAAATTGAGAATTGGCTTCATTGATATTGTTTTTTTTCCATGGAAAATGTTAATTTAAAATTTTTGTACATCACATTTTGAAAATCTAAAATTGTGGTTTTCCTTCATTTTTTTCCTAATTAACCAGAATTTGTTTCAAGCTGTTTAGTGTAATTAGATGATTCTCTACAACTATCTAATTAGAAATTCTTGTCTAACCACAACGGTTTTTAAGGTACAGTGTGAAAGACAATAATGTTCTAGTCATTCGACGATTGTTTTGACATCACCATTGAAAAGCTCATCAATCAATTACTATTCAACTGCATTAGCAGAATTAGGATATCTTTATCCGTTCTGGAAATTTTTGACCTGGTCAGTAATTCATGGGACACCCTGTATATTACGCACTATATACAATATATTTTTCGAACCATATGGGAGTGTACACAATTCGACTTTTGAGGGATTTACGGAAGCGGTAGAAATTGGAGGTTTCGCAAGCCGTTAAATATTTTATTTGCAATTTGATTACTTTGAACCTAAAGGATTTGCCGTCTCCAGGTCTGATTGTTGAGGACAAGGGCTCGAAATTGTGGAATAGGCCCACGCCTTCTAACGGCTTTTGCAGTTCCACTGTCACGTTGACTTGTCTGTGCGCATGATGTATGAACACCTCGACCGTGTAGAAGGATCGAGATGCAATGGTGTTTGGTGCAGTGATTGTGTACATTCTGAAAGACATGACGATTTAGTGTGTGTTTTGTGGGAGGCAGATGTTTGTTTTTGACTCACGGTTTTCGGTCATCTTCTCGAGCTACTGCAGTGCTCAGGAAAAAGCATAAGGTGAAGCCCAACAGCAGCATGCTTGGACACTGCTTCAAAGAGTGTTTGCAGTTGAAAAACTGCTTGGATATCAGACCAATCCTGGAGATTGGGTTCGTATCCTGGTTTCGAAGCTATAAAATCGTCTAATGGTGGTAGCACTTTTATTCTTTGAGTAATTTATGGGGTGCTGCAAGCTTGAATTGCCCATAAAAATACTTGCGAATTGGTAATGTTAAAGTCTGATGTTTATGTTTAGTTTTGCTGGATAAGTTGGTGGTTTGGGTCAGATTCACAGGAAGGACATGAATTCCATGGAAATTGAATTTCTTTCTTGAGTGATGGTGGTAAGCAACATTATGAATTGGTGAAATTAAGTTTCATTATATTAACTTACATTTCAGATTTGCAAGTTATGCAAATGGATGAAATTGTTGTGAATTACTTGGATAATTTTTTTTTGTTCGTATGGTTATTGGATGTAATAAAGAGAGAAATCTAAATTAATGGTAATTTGTTTATTATTCATTTATGGTTACTGACACAACTTGTAAATATTGAAAAATAGCATCCACATTAGAAGATAAAATTCAAACTAGCATCTAAATTCAAACATGAAACACTCAAAATGGCATCCAACAAAAGCTTTACACAATGAATGTAACAGTTGAACATTTGAACATTATTTTTAATGTTTGCTTTTTTACAGTTTAATTCATCCTAGCATTTTCTTGTGATAGATAATGCATCGTAAACTTTAAATCCATAATAATAGACAGACATTTGGAATTGCCTGTCTGGGTCATCATCAATATCAGATGCATAATTGTAATGAGTTACATTCATACGGGACAATTGCTCTCTAATTTTAAACAATTTGGGGTTTTTAGTTTCTAACTGGAACTCCGTTGAAACTAAATTCACTTTATCCCAATGATTGTATTCGAGTCCTTTGATTAATTCAATCGCTTCATTCACTTCTGAATCACCCAAAGTCAAAAAGATGAAATCTATTGTCTTTAAATGGCTTTTCTTTGTCCATGAAGTTTTTTTTGTCCATGAAGTGTTCATTTGTTTGAATAGGTTTATAGTACAATTCTCTACCTTTTCAATGACCAATTTTGGAATTCTATTAAAATTTTTCATATGGTCAGCTATGATTTCCAAGTTTGCTGATTTTTGGTCAATTTGAAAGTGCAATGTTTGTAGATTTTTCCATTTAGAAAACACTGTCTTGTCAACTAACTCAGTAGGTACATGCATTGATAAATATGTAACATTTTTAAAACCACTCCACTTGGAATATTTTTTTACCATGCCATCAATTGCTCTGAAATCACAATCTAAATACAATGGATCTATCTGAGCAACTGCATCTATGATTTTTACATCACGAATTTTTAAGTAATTACAACATTTTTTTTCTGATAATCGCTTGCTGCAATCCAAAGTACAATTACAGAGGTCAATGTATATGTATTTTTTAGATCCACCATTCGTAAGATCGTACAAATCTACGGTAACATCTACCATGCGTAAACAAGTGAGGTACCTAGATTGAGCAGCAGCACGGATAATTCCGGTCATATTAGCATGCAAGTTTCGATTTATCTCAAGATATTGAATTCGATCATATTCTAGGATTTCACGGATTCTGTCCTGGTATTTATTTATTTGTAAATATCGATATATTATTTTGTTTTCTGGAATTTCTTTTCGAAATAATTGTAAGTCTGTAGATCTATCAATTTCCAAAGCACATAAATGAATGCTTGACCATTTGGTAAAACGTGTACATTCATACATTGTTGCGACATATGGAATTGAAGACAAAGACATTTTGTTAGTTTTGCGGGGAACAGTTGAGAATACTTTAACATTTTCAAAGTCAACTTCCAAACAGATGTTTTCATTTGTGAATAGTATGGAAGGAGTGACATCATCTATTTTAAGTCTCTTAATTTTGTCACGTGTGATTCCGTATGTTAGTAGTGCAGTTCGTAAATTGAGCAAATCGGTGATGAATGGCGAATAGTCCTGGCACAAGTTTATCTGAGAAGGGATGAAATTTTCCAAGAATTGGCTGTTCGAAATATTGTGTAGCAAACATTCAGAAAGTAGTTTTTCAGTCAATTCAAAATTTAAGGAGAACCAACCATTGAATGGGTTTATTTTGCGTAACACATAATCCAAGTCGTCATTCATCAAGCTGATAAGAAAAGGCAGAAGTTGTGAAGATCCATTGGTGGTGACAAAATGATTTATAATTGGGTTCAATTCATCGAATTTCAATTGGTTCAACTTGAAGTCCAGCCAGAAAGCATACGCCGCGGCAAATTCCATAATCGATACGTGCAATATTTGGTAATAGTTTTCCAATTCTTCCGCATAATTAATTAAAAATCCCAGTTCATACATTTCTATTGTAAATTCATCAATTTTAAAAGTTAACTCACTGTTGATTATTTTTTCCGCCGACAATTTTCCAAATTTTCTTAAAGATGTTTGAATTTCGGTGAGTGACGAACTGAACCGGAACAAGTCGAAATCATTGTCGATCTTTTTGTTACGATTTTTAAAACTATTCTTCACAAGACAATTGAACAATCTCTTGTAAAATTGTGTTTTTGTGGATAACTTTTCAGTGTTCTTATCTTCTTTGGTGACTATTACCGTTAACAAAAATAGAGGCGAATCAAACAGCTCCAACTGTGCTGAAAATCGATTGAAGATGTCATTGACATTCAGTTCACTAAATTTGGCCAGAAAGTGGCGTTTGTTCTCGAAACCTTTAATTCCTACCATTCTTATCTTCTTGTCGTAGAAATTATTGGTTATGTCTGGATAATCGAACACATCTTCACATTCATTCTTAGTTAATGCAAATGACCCTGTCCTGCAAAACACTACCACTGTAGCGTATTCAAAAACCCTTTTGTACAATAGTTTTATGACTTCACTTCGATTTTCCTCCGTTACTTCATTTAATCCGTCCAATATGATCAGTGTTCTTTCCTCGTTTCTTTGTACTATGTCAAGAATATTGGGGCAATAGTTTTCCATTCCCTTTTTTATAGCATCTTCAATACCCTTTTGTTGCAGAATCTGTGCACGGATTAAGAAAACAAATTCGAAGTGACGATTGATGTAATCTTCATTCCTAACCCAGTCGTTAGTGAGCTTAACTGCCAATGCAGTTTTACCAAAACCAGGCTGGCCTTCAATCAGGATTCTTAATGGTTTCTTGGAATTGATTTGGTTGAAAATTTCATCTATGTCTATTGAATCAGCTGCATTGTCCAGTTGAAGTTCGACAAAGTATTCTATGCTTTCTGGTTCTGGAAAAATGTTCCCATTCAGCCAAGCAATTTTTGGCAATGCGTAATATCCTTGCTGTTTTTTCAGTCTTGATTTCGCGTTTTCGAGCTCTTCTTTCAAATCACAAGGCATTGTATTAATTCTTTTTTGGATCTTGTCTATAACATCTGTATCTGATAAAAAGCGATAGAAACTTTTAGCCTGCAAAAAATCACGTTAATACCGTAAAATTCCTTTTTGGGCAATATCTGCAAGAGTTCCAAAAAAGCAACAAGCTTGGGTATTTAGTTATTTTTTTCAAGAATGAAGGTGCATAGTTTTAGACTTACAAAAGACATTGTTCATCATAGTTTGAACAAGTCATTACTGACAAATATCACCAAACTGGTATTCCAGTCAGTATTTTATCTATACACTTAATCGTGAGGAGTCTGTGTGTCTGTCTGTCCTTTTCTATCTCCTCCGAAACCGCCGGACGGATTTCGAATCCGAAAAGTGCATTCTGTAGCCCTCGAAAAAAAATTCTGTGTAGGCTGCTTTTAATAATTTATGCACGGATATCCTGATAGATATCAATATTTATATCAAATTTTAACAATACAATTCAAAGCAGTATTGTTTACGGTTTGCAGGAGTTCGTAGCAATATCCCGAGATGGCGCCGGCAAAAAAAGTGGAAACAACAATGAAGGCTCAATCTAACTCAAATTCAAAAATTATACAAGCAAATATCATTGGATTTTCCAGTACAAATAATGCTTAGAAATATGTTTTTGATCAATATGTCTTTTTAAATTCCCACTTTTATTGCAGGAATAAGCACATAAATGGTCTTTCGCCAGTGCGAGTTCTTACATATCCAGTCATGCAGTTTGCAGTTGTACACTTCGTTACACTTAAATAGTTTTTCTTCTTATGATTTAACTTTAACACATGTCCAATACAGGAATAATCACATTTGATTGATTTTTCCCCATTGTGGGTTTTTACATGACTGGCCAAAACCTTTGCACTACTACAAGAATCACACACAAATGGCAAGTAAAGGTTTTGCTTACTGAATGGGTGATTACATGTTTCTTCAAATCGCTGCTTCGGGTGCGGGAATAAGCGCGTGAATGGCGATTCAATCGTTTTTTCTCGGTATGAGATTGGGTGTGGATAATCAAATTTTGTTTGGTCTTAAATGAAATTGAACACACGAGGCATTTGAGGGGTTTTGCACCGAAGTGTATCATCATGTGGGTCTTCAAACACGAGTAAAATGAACTCGAATAATCACAGCGACTGCAACTGAAGCGCTGTTGTTTACTCTGCATTTTGAATTTGAAAAAAAATAACGAGATTTCAAGCAGAGTATGATAGCTGTCATTCAATCACATTGAAAATGAGCACACTGAAATTAAAAGAAGTGCAATATTAGGTAAACACATTTTAGAAATAATAAGCATCCGTTTTTGTTCCATTTTAAATGATTAATAGTGATCAGGATAACTGGGTGTACAACGTACATATCAATTTCAGTTCCGTTATATCTTACCTGCATTATTACAATAAGATGACTGATTTTCTCAACTGGTAAAAGCGTCTCGAAGCCTTGTCCCACACGTGGACCACAACTCATCAAGGGGATTGTGGGTAGGGCATGAATGACCAGACTGATGGCGCCATCTGTTGTACCGAGCTTGAGAATCATCTACAATTCATGAACAACAAATATAATTTCTTTTACACTGGTTTTTGTGTTTCTGCGAGTTTTAAATTCAATATAAAGCGAGAACAAAACACAATCACAGATTTTATTTAATGGTAAAAATAAATAGACACAATTTCTAATTTTCTTAATTCTTCAGAGCCCCTAATCCCGGCAGGGTCCCACAAGCGACTTATGGGTATCTTACACCTTAATTATCACAAAAAGTACAAATGATTTTCTCAGAAGTGATAAAAACCAAAATAAAGTCGTTTTATTAAATGTAATCCAAACTTTTTATTTTGTGTGAAGATCGTGAGGGCAAGCTCGACTTAATTCTTACGATAAAAAATTCCTTTTTGCAAATATTTGGGGCTCCACTAATAACTTTTTCCCGAGACCCCGCAAAACCACCAGTTGATTCAAGAATAGAACAATCATCAATCTATCTGGATGCGCACTATCTTTATGATAATAAAACGATTTTAATGTCATTAAACTCAGTTTACTGCAATGCAAGTTTTAAGTAGGCGCTCAAATACTCACGATGGTATCATATGACTTTGTAACATATCAGGAGAACGAATAACAAAATCTAAACTACAAAAATGTATAAAATATGTTTAAGAATTGCATCTTGAGCAAGGCAACTATACGTTTTATTTTGTGGAAAAGATAAATTCCAACAAATTTTCCGTTTCATGAATTTTGGGCCACACTTGGTTGCCTTTTCCCAGTGTGGATCCCGATTCCCGAACAACTCAGATATGATGTGCTTGAATATTGGAAAATGCGCACTAGGAGCACTGATTCCAAGACAAACTGAATAAAGCGATTAATAACTTCAAAATAGTGAGTCTTAGGTGTGTTTTTATAAAAACAATAATTATTAAATGAGAATAAGTTCAAATTAATCTGGTCGGTCATCTGTGTTTTGCTGAATGATTTTTTAAACTCCTATCGTTAACACAGGAATAAGTACATAAATGGCACTTGAGTGTTTTTTCCACACTGTGGGAGGTCAAATGTTTTTTTAAATCACTAATGTTATTACAGGAATAAGCACAAAGATAGCATTTGAATCGTTTTTCTCCTGTGTGAGTTGCAATATGTCTCTTTAAAGTTCCACTTGTAAAACTGCAATAAGCACAAAGATGGCACTTAAATGGTTTCTCTCCTGTGTGGGTCCTTAAGTGCACTTTTAAACTCCAATTTGCAATACAGGAATAAGCACAAAGGTGGCACTTGAATGGTTTCTCCCCTGTGTGGGTCTTTATGTGTACTTTTAAATGCTCACTTAGATTACAAGAATAAGCACAAAGATGGCACCTGAATGGTTTCTCCCCCGTATGAGTTAAAATATGTTTTTTTAAATTTCCACTTGTATTACTGGAATAAGCACAAAAATGGCACTTGAATTGTGTTCCTGTGTGCACTGGCACATGGGCAGTCAATTGTGATTTAAGCCAAAAGGAAAGTGAACACTCTTCACATTTGAATGGCTTTTCACCAGTGTGTTTAAGCATGCATGTGACTCTTCAACTGGCAATAAGATGAACAAGAATAATCACACAGATTGCAACTGAAACAATGTCGTTTTCCCTCCATTTTAAATGCAGAAACTGTTTGTTTTGCAAACTGGCACGAACTTTATGCTGATTAAGAAGATATCACACGATCACACCAAAAATTAATATTCTGAAATTTAAAAAAGTCAAACATTATGATACAAGTTGAAAGTAATTTTTCACAAATATCAAAGTCAGTAACCTTAAATCTTACCTCAACGATCATAAATAACGCGTGCTCTGTCGTAGCTTTGTCTCGCTTGTGGAACATGGGTGGAGATTCTCCAAACTGAGCCACACTGAGCCACACTGAGCCAAACTGAGCCAAACTGAGCCAAACTGAGCCAAACTATTATAATTAATTATAAGTAAGAATAAGTAAGAATTCTTAATAATACTTAATAATACTTAATAATAATTAATAATACAGAGCCAAACTTGGATAGAATTCAGCTTTTGGATGATATCTTGTTTTATAATTTGTCAAATCCCAGCGTGGTTTTTAGCAGCTTTGGTTTACTATGCATTAACTGGGGTGAGATATTGCCGATTTTTATTTTGATATTAATACACAAAAATTCTTCTTTTTTATTTTAGCATATTGGCAAGGCTTTTAAATCTACTGCTGATTGGTTCCCAGCTGCTGCTCAGGACCAAGATGAATTTCACCAGTATACAGTTTCTTTGAGTCAATTGAGAGCGTTTAAATCGTCTCTGGTGCATTACGAAAAATTCAAAACCAAGCCGACAGAGTTCAGTCTTCCTAAAATCAAAAATCTAGCTGCTGATAATAATTTCTTTCGAGTAATTGCCTCCATATAACTAGCAAATCCAAGAGGGTGCAACACAAGCGAGACGAATCCAACGGGCAGAAAAATGACAATGACTAAAGTTCAAACTAAAAACAAAACAAAAATTTCTTTTGGGGCATAAAAAATTGACTAGAGAATTGATAATCATGGAGTCGGGGTGCAAGGAAGCAGGAGAACATCCCTGGACAGTTTCCGGATCCGCCCTTGCGTCAACAGCCCAAAAACTCCAAATAACATCACAATTATTGAATCTATCCGGAAAATAAACTTTATTTTACAAGAAAAAAAATGTGTAACGTCAAAATTCTTGGCACTACCGAGCACTTTCGGTTTAGAATCACTTCTAGCAATAGATGGCACTGCAAAGGCAAGGCCCAAATGGAAGGGAGTGACGCACGAGAGGACAATGACCAGAAGTCACATCCGCCGCACGTCCCAAGAGTCTCTTCTTGACCAGAGAACGACAACGATGCTAGCAGACGACATGTTGCGGGATGTGTGTTCTGTCCACCGCCGGGCCCTGAGCGTCCCAAGTGACGGCGCCACGTTCGTGGGACATGGCGCCTTAGAAATATATTCGATCTCGCTGGCCATCTGCACAAGGAGCGGCCTGGTGTGTGTGTATTAAATGAAAGACGTCCACAAACCATTTATTCAAAACAATTTAATGCCAACAAAGTGAACAAATTCAACACATGCGAACTTATCACAACAAACGATGACTACAGAGAAATATAAAAAAAAGAATTCATTAACAAGAAAATAGATGAATTTCAACAAGTACAACGAGAGAAAAATCCGAACAATTAATAATACACAGCTGTGGTTTGACCGGCGTTAGTGAGTTCTGCCAATTGGCGGTTCGGAGACACCTCTTTCTCCACCATCTCGTAGTTGACGTGACAAATGGGGTCGAGGCCTTTGCCGTCTTGTTCCACTTGTTCTTCCGTCAATATCTGCATGGTCGACGACAGTATTTGGCCGAAATTTTTCCCACCCGAGTTGGAGTCGATGCCGTCGCTAGTGCCGCCGTCTTCGTTGATCGTGAACGTCAGGTTCGCTATGTCGTCGCCAGGTTTGACCATTGCACCTGAGGGGGATTGTTTGAAGGCGCCCTGGTAGGACATCGGTGCTTGGTACGGTGACGGGTAAGGGAAAGTTGGCGTGTAAGCGAGTTCTTGCATCGGCACGTAGAAGACGTGGCCTCCGGACCAAGGCACGACCGGATTGCCTGAT
>JAQIXU010002382.1:0-12287 GCA_034701245.1 Strigamia transsilvanica
TCAAAACAGCGCGACGTCAAAACAGCGCGACGTCAAAACAGCGCGACGTCAAAACAGCGCGACGTCAAAACAGCGCGGCGTCAAAACAGCGCAACGTCAAAACAGCGCGCCACTGAATTCCAATGTTGATGTCACTGAACCTTAATGGTTTTCTATGCCCCTGGTGTGCCAGATAATATTTTTTTTTACTCTACTAGCAATCCAACGTTTGAATATACTTGTGGTTTACTTCGCCGATGTTTTTCTAAAGCTGCTAATCCAGGACGTCTGGGTATTTTGCCTTCTTTCATAAAAGCCTCACGTATTAATTGAGGACTGAATAAGAAAACTGTATTGAAGAGTGGCGTATGCAGTTTCATCATGTCACCATATTCCTTGTTGAGTAAAGTGTAAGTGTGAACATTGAATCCACTGAAGGTCCCTTAATAATATTTAGGAGTATTAAATTAAAAGAGAACTTCTCCAGTATTCAAACAAACCTATCACAGGTAAAAAGTTCAATAAATTTCCAAAGATTGGAATTGGTTTTGGCCCAGGTATGGCACTGAATGGCTTCAATGTTTTCTTTTCCACATCAGGTTGAGAAGCCAAATACCTAACAACCACTTCAAGTTTTGGATTCCTTTGCAATTGCAGACCTCTTGTAGTCAACATGGTGGATTGATCATCAGAACCTTTAAAAACAAAACCAACTGTATAATTTCATAGCGTAAACTAACCTATGGACTCATGATATAATCAAATCAGGATATATATCCTTGATCAAATTGCACAATTGTTATCAAACCTGCAGCTTTAGTACTACTGCACTTGATAAAAAGCTGAAAACCCAACCAAACACGTTCCGGAAAAGTTGGCCGTAAAGCGAAAAGCCGTACAACGTATCAGGGGAACTTACACAGGGGAATTTCCCCTTTTTTTGGCCATATAACAAACATTGTGGGAGGTAAATCGAAAAAGTGCCATAATTAAAAAAAGCCGTTATAGTGAAATACCGTATAAAGAGCGGCCGTATAACGAGGTATACTGTTAAAATAAATATTTCTTCAATCAATGAAATGTGTAGTCAAGTGTCCATGACATGTGCTAAAATAAAACACTTAATTTTATCAGTTTTGAGCCTTTTTTGGCCTCATGCCAGGGCCTGGCTCACTGAAAATGTGGAGCCTCTAAGTTAATAACATGAGCTGTCCTCATAATGATTGCCTTGGCCTTGGTTGCTGCTTTTCTTTCGAACCAGAGGGAAGCACGCACAGAAGAGCAAGGAAATCATATGTTTCTATATTTCTAGATTGAAAAGAAGAACACGGTCTGGGTTTATTCAAACCATAACTATAGACAAGGATAAAAAGCAAAAACAACCACAATAGCGCAGTGCAGCAACACCTAGCGTCAGAATGAGACATGAAACACGCAGTGACATTCCAGGGTTTAAGCTTACGTAATAGAAAATAATCGATTTTTTTGTCCATCTAAATAAAAAACAATATATTGGATGCAAACAATATAAATTCACATTAGTTGCTGATAAAATGAAGTGTGAGTGGCCATCAATAAAATCACTAACATCCACAGAAACATCTGTCGCATGGCGACAAACATAAAACACACTAATTTGGACATCCACAAAATATATACTTAACTGTTTGCACATTGATCCTTCTCCTTATGTACTGCTTCGCATCGATCAATTTTTTATTTAGTTGAAGCACCTATCAACACCACACTACACACTGGAGGAAACAGTGACCATGAGAACTTCCTACCTTCTCCTGTGCTGTTTCCAACTGATGCTGCGCTGCACAACACTCAACGTCACAAGTAAGCATGTTTTTGTTATATAAACACTAATTCAAGGTCAATGTTGAATAGAATTAGTGATTTAAATAAATCGGTGTGACTGGCGGAAACACGACATCGTATGAATCTCCGTACTGTTGCGCTAAACCCTGCGCCACAAGTCGGGCACGATATCGTGCAGGTTCTCCTTTAAAATGAAGAAATGGACTTTTTTGTGATTAAAATTACTGTTTTAGAAGTTTTTCTTCTTAAAAGTGTTCATACGATAGGATGAGCTGATTTGCTCGACTTTTTATTATTGGAAAGAAAGTGTTTGTATTTCTTGCCAAGTTGTTTAGGAAGAGTTTTTGTTCTAGACGAAATGAAGATTGAATGTGGAGAGGAAATGCAGTGGCATAGTTCTATTGTGGTGCAGTTGATTAAGCATTTCCATTGGAGCAAACTTGCTTTTGTAACTTATGATGACCAGAAGTGCCTGCAAGGTAGATCATATGATAGAAATCAAATAATTAAATATTGAAAAATTATTATCCACTTTAGAATTCATGGTTAAACAGTTTTCACAACATTTGGTATCTGCAGCTGTTTCTTCAGTTGGGAATTCAGCCCTTGATTTAAACAATTCAAACACTGTGATTATCTTCATGCAGAAAACTATATATTATTTAAATTCTGTTCTGGAGATTATTCAAACAGTAAGCTCAATTCATATTTCTTTGTATGGTTAAATGTAATTTTTTTTCTTGCAACCTTTGAGAAACTGGCACACAGAAATTGTCCAAAAAATTGGGTGTTGATACACAGAAATGAAGCCCTTGATTTGCTGTCATTCTTCATTCCTCAGGATGTCAACATCCTTCTAATTGAAACTCAACCCACCAAAAAAGTATAAATGTGAAATCAATTTTTCTTGTTTTCTTTAAAGAGGAACTTAAATGCAAATTGCTTTTCCAGATGTGGCATGTGTACCGCTTGTATTCCACAACCCAAATTGAAATAATTAAAAAACATGTTGGAATTGGCCACGAAAACCCAAATGGATTAAAAATAGAAATCCCAAACGTACCTTCTCCTAATCTTATGGGAGAAAAAATACGTTTTGTAACAATAAGGGTAATTTAATTCTAGTTGCAATTTTTGTCATCTTGTCATTTGACCAGTGCTTTGCCGATTCACAATCATCCATAGTTATGCGGTGATTCGTCCGAACTGCGAACAACTGAAACGCGAAATCTAGTTTCATGCAAATAAATAATTTCAACTGCACTGACCGGCCGAAGCGCGGAAAAAACTTTTTGGAAAGCGCCGGCCATCCTAAGCGCGAAACTTGAAGTTGGTATCTGGCCGTTCGGCCTAAGTGCGAAAAGTCGTACCGACGTAGTGCGAAAAGTCGTACCGACGTAGTGCGAAAAGTCGTACCGACGAAGTGCGACACGTCATACGGACGTGTCGGTTTGTAGGTGGTATATAACCAGCTGCAAGTGGTTACTTACCACATAGACTGCCAGTAACAACTGGATTTTTTACTTTTTGAGGATTGATTTGCAAGTGCAAATAGTCGAAGGATTCCGCAAGGGCCCGAAGTTGTTCTTGGTAAACGGCTTATTCTTCAGAAAGGACACACAGCTGCTCGAAAAAGGTTATCTGCAATGTCTAGATACAGCAAGCACCGGCCGAGCAATATGCAATATGCACAGCCTGATCGCAGAGCGCAAAGCGCACGCAGACGCACCGGCTTAAGTGGCCAATCGTAGAGCTGCTGTTGCAGCGAAAAAGAGGGCTGCAGAAGAGGCTTCTGAAAGCCTCCGAAATCTTTTTGATGTGGTTGTGGCAAATGTGCAGGAGGCTATGGTTACATACAGACAAATGGAGGCTGGAATGACCAAATGCAGGAGGTTGGTTTTCCCTGCTTTGCCAAACACCACAACGGAATTGGCCCAAAACCTTGGAGAGATGGCTTATGGCCAAACCGTTTCAAGGGGGCCATTCTTCCAAGAACGAATTGCAGTCAGGGATGACACGGAAATTCTGGTTTTTGCGGGGCAAAAACTGCTAGATGCAGACGTAAATTCGAAGGCCTTCCAAATGGACGGCACATTTAAGGTGGTTCCTTGGATGTTTTACCAATTGGTAACGGTGTTCATTGAGAAAAGCGGGGTGGTCTTTCCCATGCTCTTTGCATTAATGATGAGCAAAACGCAAGCGTCGTACGAAGCGCTGTTCAGATATATGGCGACACTCAACCTGATGCCTGGGCCAGATGTCTCAATCCTGAGTGAATACGAAACAGGGCTGTTACCAGCAATTCAAACTGCACTTGCTAATGCCAGGCACAAAGGGTTCTTCTTCCATTGCTGCCAGGGATTGTGGAGGAAGGTGCAGTCTCTGGGACTCTAGCACAGTACAGGGATCTCGCAGAGGTTAAGAGCATTGTAAAAAAAAGTCCATGGCATCGCCTTTCCTTCGGCCTGGAGATGTACAAACTGGCCTCGACTCGGTCAGGGGCGAGTTTTGTGAGACCAACCTCAACATGGATGTTACCAGTAAACTGTACCTGTTCATTTGGTACGTGCAGGACATGTGGATTGATCGCATAGGGGTCAAACGGATGTCCATTTTTGGACAAGCACAAAGGACCAATAATGCGGTTGAGTCCTTTCACTCGTCTCTGCAGCGCAAGATGAAGAGTGCTCCCCCGAATGTGTGGTCGTTTGTCGACACACTGCGTAAGCTGGAGCACACGTACTCACGCGAGTACACGTTGTTGCTACAAGGTTCTCTGACCGGCCACGAGAGGCCGATGAGGTACGCACTAACTGACCGCAGAATTCTGCGCGTTGTGGCCAAGTATAGTGAGAAGCTCATGTCAGTGCCGGACGTCATAGGGCGCATGATGTGCGTCACGCCGACGTTCGAGAACACCATTGGCCAGCAGCGTGCAGCTGCAGGGGCGGTGCCACCTGCTCTGGCGCCCCCATGCAAATTTAGCCACCAGAGTGGCCACGATCGGCGCCCGTGGGCGTAAATGCCATTTCCGCGCCCCTTCTTGACATTTTGCGCCCCTCGAAATGTGGCGCCCCCATGCGCCGCGTGGCCTGCTTAGTGCCTAGCGCCGCCCCTGTGCAGCTGCCAGGGCTGCATTAAAGGCAGCTAACTTGCGCGCGCAGGCTGAGGAACCAGAGCAGGAGGAACCGGAGGAGGAGAAACAACAAGAGGAATCGGGGGCCGAGCTGGCCTGGTAGTACGTCGGGGGCCTCATGGAGAAGAAATCCCATAGCACACTTTATAATATTTCATATAAAATCTTAAACAAGAGATGCTAAAGTTGTTGTTCTTGCACAGTTCGAACCATATTTCACGTATGAAAAATTCCAGTCAAAAGACGGTGGACCTCCCACCGGACTGTATGGTGAGATTGTAGCAACTCTTCAATCATTCATTAATTTTAGGTCAGCTATCCCATTGTGAAATTTAAACCAAGACTAAAATGCTTCTTTTGTAGCATCACAATCAGTCCGTGTGGTGACAATCAATTTGGAAAGGTAATTGCTGACAAAAGTGTGACTGGAATACTTGGAACATTACACAGAAAAGTAAAGCAAATGCAATGGTGGTTTACCCAAAGGGCAAATTAGGCATGTGGCTAAGAGCACAGCACTATAAATGCTACAGGTTGCCTGAGGGAGTTAAGGCAGTACCAGGTTAAGCCTTTTGGAGGCCTGCTTTATCTCTATTTTATCCTCCATGGACCCCTCCAAGTGCTACATTATGTAACTACACCCAACCGTCGCTATACGGCCGCTCTTTATACGACATTTCGCTATAACGGCCTTGGTGACGTTCCCCTGATTCGTTGTACGGCTTTTTGCTTTACAGCCAACTTTTCCGGAACGTATCTAGGCCGTAAAGTGAGGGTTGGGTGTACTGTGTTTGCCTGGTGTTCCCAGAGGGTACTGATCTTCCATTGAAAATAAAATACTAAAGTCATTAATTGTGAAATACAAATTATTTTTAGGAATCAGATGTTGGAGTGGGATTAGCTCTGTCTAAAGACAGAGTTGGCCTCATAGATTACTCTCCAAGCCTGCACTCAATGCAGATTAAAATACTCTACCACCAAATATATGGAGCTAAACAACGGTTTTTCTTTTACCTGGAACCATTTTCCTCTGCTTCATGGACATGCAATTCACTCTTGACGATTCTTGTAGCATTTCTTCTCAGTATCACGCACAACCGCACGCGTAAAGCCACCATGAAACTCGCTGCAGTCATCAACATAAACTGGAAAAAAATTCAAATCCATAACAAATATAAGAAATGGTTTTTCTCTTTCATCGACTATGTGGAATACATGGCATACACATTTTTCAGAACCGGTATAAAAGAGGGAACAAAATTCAATCAAAAATAATTTTACAATGTCAATCCGGTCCTGGTCTGAATAAGTATTAAATGTTAAAATGTGTTTCAGGAGTGGCAGTTAGAGTCTATGGTTTATCCGGTCACATGATAATCCAAATTTTCCACATGTTTTCTCTCTTGATGTTCATCAATTACTCATCAACGCTCACTTCAATTCTGACAGTGACTAGATTGTATGTACCATTTGAATCTCTGGATGATTTGGTGTTTAGAACCAGCTATACAATATCTACAATGAAAGGCACATTCATAGAACAATCATTTAAAGTAAGTTTACTTTACGGCAATTCTATTCTAACCTCACCTAACTAGGGCCAGCTCTTAAGGTGGGTTCACACTTGTGTTCACACTTGGAAGTAAAGTAACGCAAGGCAGTCGCGAGTTGCATTCTGGGATTGATTTTTGCAGTAAGCAAGAGCAAAAGCTACTTCAAATTTGTTTTGAAGTTGGAAGCAATGCAATGCAGAAAACTTACTTCCAGCCAATCAGGAACGACCTCAATCTCGCGAGAATGTTGAGACAAAGCAAGATCCAACAATTTGGTTCCTATTCTGGATTGAGATCTTGGCATTCCATTGTGATTGGTTCATTCTTGCTTCAACTCCAAACAAGTGTTAACATACTTGCATTACCTTACTTCTACTTTATCTGAGCTTACTTTACTTTACTTTACTTTACTTCCAAGTGTGAACCTAGCTTTAGCACCAGCAAACCATGTACACCTATACCTCGCTACACGGGCGCTTTTTATACGGCATTTCGCTATAATGGCCTTTTTTAATTGTGGCACTTTTTCGATTTACGGCCCCCAATGTTTGTCAAAAAGTCGGAAAAATCCCCTGTGTATGTTCTCCTGATTCGTTATATGGCTTTTCGCTTTATGGCCAACTTTTCCGGAACATATCTAGGCCATAAAGTGAGGGTTGGGTGTACTTTCCAATGTCAACAGACAAAGAAAGATTGATGGATTGAATATTAAATGGTAATCAATTCCATTCTTTCTCTTCTAGAATACTCGAACAGGTGCATTACGTGCTGGATGGGAGAAAATGGAGTCAAATTTAATGAAATATGTTGTGGACTCAAATCAAAAGGGTTTAGAATTAGTTTACAACGAAAAAAATGCCTATGTTATGGAGAGTGCTTCAATCACTGTCGCTCTGAAAGGCAACTGTTCTTTTAGTTTTGTTAAGAATCCAGTTCAGCACAGTGATTTGTGCATTGGTTATAGAATAGGATTTATCTATAAGAACATATTCAATACATAGTATGTGATAAAACACAAATGTCTAAATAATGGATTAATAATTGTTTGATTTACTCTTTGCAGTCTTCAAGCATTAAAAGAAAATGGAATTCTCAAGAAAATCAACAAGGACAATCTACCCTTAGACCATAATGAAGTGTGTAAAGATTTAAACTTATTTGCTGCTTTAAAACTACCCAAACTTGTGGGATTATTTTTTACACTCAGTGCAGGAATTGTATTTTCTTTATTGGTTTTGATAATTGAAGTTGATATCTCTAAATACCAGTGAGTTTTGTGTTTGGTCAATACCCATACATATTTTATGCAAGCACATAAAACCCACTTAAGTGGACTAAAAATAGTTGTTTTCCTCAATATGCTGTATTTGTTGGCATATGGTAGTAAATAAAAGATGAGATGACTATAAAGGTTGTAATATTTTCACCAATAAACACTTAAATAGCAGTTCCTTTGAGGTCATTTGCTTCCCTTCTGACCCCCAATGTGGGTCACCACTGTTGAATAAACACAATATTGGATAATTAACTCAATAAAATATTAATACATTACATACAAGTCAAAGAGTAACTACTTAGGATAAAATGTTTGCTTACTATTCGAAATATTTACCTGTAAGAACCGTGAGCAAGCAACAGGACCACTAGAGCTGATGCATATGCTAATTGAATATCGACAATGTGTACTGGCCATTGGCTTTTACTTTGTTGTTGTTCACGTTTGATAAAGTTTTGTATTTGCTCCAAAGTTCATGGTCTGTGTGATCTTTATTATTAAATAGAGAAACTCAGAGCCTGCGAACCTTTTAGGGCCTACAATATTTCACTTGAAAAATCCAAAATAAGATAAACAAAGGCCTCTAAAAATAAAAGTGCCAAAGGCCTCTAAAGGTCTTTCCATGGCCCTGCATTTCGTCCGTATGCTGATTTCAGCAGTGTGCTGATTTCACCCAGCCTTAACATTGACATGCAAATCAGCTGTGGTCATGTGCTAGCTCATGAGCAATCAGGAGCACTCGGATTAATCCCTAATCTGTATCACACGACATTCCCTATATAAACTTTGGAGGAGCCAAAATTTATCACTTTTACAACAAACACAGAAACCAACAAGTCGATAACTCGCATCAAGTTCTTCACCGATCAAGCCGCTGTCCCAGATACCAGAGTGACCAAAGATAGATGCAAATCGATAAAGGTAATATTACAAAAACTCTGTTAACACATGGATTAGACACGTTTTAATAAGTTATACGAAAGACAGTTGTGATATACGCTGTATCCGCCATCATGGGTACGCAGACAATAAGCGTTGTGTGATTAACAATTCCTTCATAACAAGAAATTGTGAACACACCATCGAGTGTGTGACTTTCACAAGACATTAGTCTGAAACCAAACCTCGCCTTACAAGCGCCTCGACGTTGATTGTTTTGAGTAGTCTGTGAAATTTTGCCACAATAATGCACCCTATGAAATTTGGTGCCCTGCGCAGTCGCACAGCCCCGATTCTAACTTGAGCAGACCCTAGCCCAAAGTAGCAAGTCTCATTTCAAACCTTAATACCCCATTCGCACTAGAAAGTTAAGCTAGCTAAACTGGTTAGTCTAGTCTTATAAATATAGTGCGAACACATCTAGCTTATCCTAGGCTAGCTTTCCTGTTTTCAAACTAGATAAACATAGTCTAGTTTCAGGAACTGGATAAGCTAGTTATGAGCTAGCTCATGTAGCCATCCTACCCAGAATGCAATGCCATTGTTGTTCTAAAACAATGTTGATAGTGCGAACAGTCTAGCTTAACAACTTGAGCTAAGCTAGCTTATGAAAAGCTAGGCTAGCTTATGAAAAGCTAGGCTAGCTCAAATGTTGTCTAGCCTGTGTAGTGCGAACGTGGTATTACCGTACCTGAAATGTACAAAAGAACTCTTATTTTAACTAACAAGTAAAAATGTTTAGACCATTCAATCATAAGTGACTTCTATGAGTGAATTACAGAAGTCACTTAAGTATAAGTCGTTTTGACTTATCAAGATTGAATGCAGCTAATGTTATATATTAAAATGCTAATCAATTGCTACCATTCATTCATTAATTCAGAAGTTAAATGCAATTCAGAAACTCACCACGTTCCTCCTCCGTTCTACCTTCATTGTCAAACGCCTCCGCCGGGTCCTATCTCTTCACGAGATCTTGGTATACATCAAATCAAAAATCCACCCCACAATCTCATACGCTTCCGCTGTCTGGAATTCTTCCCCTGAACGCTTCAAGACTCCCCTCAACACCGCCTATTACCGTGTACTTCGTGCGGCCTTCAATATCCCATCCAGGACCCGTGTCTCCCCCTTCTGTAACTGTCATCGCATCCTCACGCTTACCAACCTGCTGCGCTTCCACGACTTCTCCGCCCTCTCGGACGCCCTCTGTAACCCGTGCCACCCGCTGCATGCCTTCGCGAGGCTGTACAACTCCGACATCTGCATTCGCTCCACCAGACGCCATAGATTCGAGACCACGACCCGCCCTTCAGCCCTCCTCCTTCGTTCTCCCCCCCTCCATTGTACCCCTCTGTGGAACTACCTCCCGCTAGACGTCCGTGCGACCGTGTTCGACTGCCCGGTTGCCAAGTGCTGCTTCCATTGCCGGCATTTTCATCGCCGCCTTCACGATCATCTATTGTCCGTTAAGCTAATTCCTAGTTATTCATGTACCTACTCCCTTGGAGTAGGTACATGTACTATTGTAAATTGAAAGTCAATAATTCTATCTACCACAGGCAAAATGTTTGTTCTCCTAATATTTACTCAATACCACAAAAATTAAATTGGAGACTCCCATGGGATCAAATTGTACTCCCTTATAACTTTAGTATTTGCTCAAAATAAACAAGTTGGGTTGGTTAATCCCAAAAGACCATAAGTTTAGTAGCATTCACCTAATTACTTCGAACTATATTACCAAAAAGCATAAATTAAATTTGCCACAAACATGGAAAAAAACGCCTTTTGCTGTTTCCTCCAACTGCTGCTTCTCTGCGCCACACAGAGTAATACAGGTAAGCCACACACATACTATAATACTTGTAAGTTAGGACAATCAACTGTTGTTGCAGACTTACAGCATAAAAAGCCAACAGACAGCTGGATAGAACAACAAGGTTCAATCCATATCGCCCTAATACAAAAATTCCAATGGTCAAAATTCATCATTGTTAACGACAATGATCAAGAAGGAACTACCAATACCAACGGTACAAATCGTGCATTAAAATTAAAAAGTTATACAGTAATCCCACAATTTGCAGCGCAATAGGGGTTTCGCTACGATGTAGTTTTTCAAAAGTCAAACCATTGTAATGTCGTGTGGTATCACGAAACATAACTCCGGAGTGGATCTAGGTTTTTCGGAGCCTAGAGCTTATTGAACTCCAATGGGGCCCCATTCTTTGTTAGATTAAGAATCTTTAAATTGGGGTTTAAAATTCATTTTTAATAACATCAAAATCAAAACAAATAAAACAAATAATACACTCAACCCTTGCTTTACGGCCTAGATAGGTTCTGGAAAAGTTGGCTGAAAAGCAAAATGCTGTATATCGAATCAGGGAAAATCCCCCCTGATTCGTTATGGAATTTCCCGATTTTTGGCCGTATCTACGAAACATTGTGGGCCGTAATTCGAAAAGTGCCATACTTTCCTAAGGCTGTTATAGCAAAATGCCGTATAAAGAGCGGCCGTATAACGAGGGTTGAGTGTACTATAAATCAGGGGTTTCCAACAGGCTGCCCGCGACGCCTTTTCTTGAAGCCAGCGAAGCTTTGTGGAAAAGTACTCTTCTGTAGTAAAGTTTATGTTTTTAAGTTTTGTCTTTCGCTTGTCCTACCTCGGCCGATTATGATGCAACCCGCCACTAGACTCGTGGATTAAATTGTGGCCCTCGGACACTTTTTAGTTGGAAACCCCTGCTATAAATGATCATTATTATTATATTATTTATATTATATATGATAAGTGCACACATGTTAATTATTCTGCCAGAAACACAGAGCGCTTCTTTCTTCATGGGTTTTTTTTTATTATTCTGTTAGTTGACATCATGAAGCATTTTTCGATCAATTTTATACCGGTTGTTATAACTTCGATGAAAGATACAACTTTTTCTATGCTGCAACGATTTAATACCATATTGATGTTTACGCTGAACAACACTGACTCTGATGCTACACTAGAATTCATTCGAAAGGTTTGCAGGGCAAATGTGTCGAGTTAAGGAATTTACGCTTTGTATCTGTACAGATTTTAAATTCACGATTTTATCCGACCAATTGGGTTTTCGTAAGTCAAACCAAAACACTGCATTTCAAGCCATTTTATATTCCCCACCATGTTAAGATCTATTTAATCGAAACTAAAATTAAGCACAAGGTAAATTGCTCTTAAATAATCACAATCTACAGCAGGGGTCGACAAACAACAGCTCGCCGTCTCTTTTTGTGCGGCCCGCAAGCTAACTTGTAAGACCGGTGGACTACCGAGTTGAGTAGTTGAGAGAAAAACCGCTTGTGGTGCTCCTACAACTTCACATTCACACACAGCCTCCTGGCCACAGATTAGGGGAAAACACAGATGCGACAACTCGCCCTAATGATAGTGATCGGGCCTACGGTGGCGCCACTAGCGGGCAATTTGCAAAACACCCGTGGATGAGAATTTTGAATGCAGCATCCCACAATAAAAAGAAATGGTTTAACATTTGCAGCATCCCACAATAAAAAGAAATGGTTTAACATTTGT